>JAWZYT010002989.1:2500-12500 GCA_034508575.1 Petrolisthes manimaculis | reverse complement strand
TGTGTTTGTTTATGGTCTAGCGTCCACAGGTTTAGTCGTATGATGTTCATTTTTTTTCCATTGATAGATATTCATCATAAAACAAAATGATTAACTTTTGGGCAAAATTAGTCCAAGGTCAAGGTCACAAAAAATAAAGATAGCAAAGGGCGAGTGGTTGCTGGCATCTTTAAGGGGCGGTGTTGCCATACAATGATGTCTTATTATTATTATTATTATTATTATTATTATTATTATTATTATTATTATTCTATCTACTTACATATAAATCATTACTACTACTACTACTACTACTACTATTTCTACTACTACTACTACTACTACTACTACTATATACTTACATATGTATCATGGGTTTGATGTATAAGTGTCCGTATATTAACATTTTGTAAACATGTGACTAACTTCTCACTGCCAAGATCAGTAGGACAGTGTAATGTCCTTGCCAACTTGTGGGTAGTGGTAGCGTGTGTGTGTGATAGTGCCCACGGACACATCACTCCCCCGGACATAGTTATGGCACGCGCGAACAAACCTACGAACAAACATAAGGACATAGAAATTACACATAGAAAATGGGACATAGAAAATGGGACGTAGAAATTAGGACGTAGAAATTACACATAGAAAATGGGACGTAGAAATTACACATAGAAAATGGGACGTAGAAATTAGACAAAAAATGGGACGTAGAAATTAGACATAGAAAATAGGACATAGAAAATGGGACGTAGAAATTAGACATAGAAAATGGGACGTAGAAATTACACATAGAAAATGGGACGTAGAAATTAGACATAGAAAATGGGACGTAGAAATTACACACAGAAAATGGGACGTAGAATTTAGACATAAAAATTAGACATACCGTAATTATTATAAAGTAGGAAAATTGTATTATTTATCCATGCATACATACATACATTTATACATACATACATACATACATACCTTTAGCTGTTGGTATAAGTGTTTGATAATGAACAGACACACCACCAGCACTCTCTCCAAATACATACATACATACATACATTAATACACACATACATACATACATCTATACATACATACATACCTTTAGCTGATGGTATAAGTGTTTGATAATAAACAGACACACCACCAGCACTCTCTCCAAATACATACATACATACATAGGCCTACATACATTAATACACACATACATACATACATACATACATCTATACATCTATCTATCTATCTATCTGTCTGTGTTTCTGTCTGTCTATCCATCTATCTATCTATCTACCCATCAAATCAATCTATCTATCTATCTATCCTTCTATCTATCTATCTATACATACATCTATACATACATACATCTATACATCTATCTATCTATCTATCTGTCTGTGTATCCATCTACCTATCTATCTACCCATCAGTCCAAACATCAATCAATCTATCTATATATCTATCCTTCTATCTATCTATCTATACATACATACATCTATACATCTATACATACATCTATACATACATACATACCTTTAGCTGATGGTATAAGTGTTTGATAATGAACAGAAACACCACCAGCACTCTCTCCAAATATTGTCACTCTATTTTTATCACCACCAAAGTTGTTTATATTGTCTTGTACCCAACGTAAGGCTTGGGTCTGGTCCATTAAGCCCATATTACCCGGAACTACTTCATCTTCTGTTGAGAGAAATCCTGGAAAGAGAGAGAGAGAGACGGGGGGGGGGGGGGATGAGTGTGTGTGTGTGTGTGAGAGAGAGAGAGAGGGAGGGAGGGAGATTGATTGATTGATGGATATTAGGGTTGTCAACATTGGTGTGGTATAGCGACAGAAAAAGGTGATAGAGAGAGAGAGAGAGAGAGAGAGAGAGAGAGAGAGAGAGAGAGAGAGAGAGAGAGAGATAAAGGTGTGATAATAAGCAGGAAGGAAATAAAATGAAAAGAGGGAACAGTTGAAGAACTGAAAGATGGGAACCATTTAGTCTGGTCTCTCACTGGTGACCTTCCTAACATGGGAAACCCTCTCTCCACGATATCAGGGCAGAGCAGAGGCTGGAGCCCCCTTAAATCTAGTATATACACACGTATAAATAAACAAATCATACACACACACACATACGTACCTAGTATACCAAGTCGATACTGTATAACGACGAGGACAATACCATGATCCAATAATACATGTGGGTTATAATCCTGTGCTGCCCCAGTAAACCAGCCACCACCATGTATCCAAACCATTACTGGAAGATCAGACCCTCCTATCTGTATGTGTGTATGTGGGGGGGGGGAAGGGGGGAGAGTATGTGTGTGTGTGTGTGTATGTGTGTGTGTATGTATGTATGTGTATGTGTGGGGGGGGGAGAGGGGGTGGAAGGGGGGGAGAGTATGTGTGTGTATGTGTGTGGGGGGGAGAGAGGGAGGAGGGGTAGAGGGGGGGGAGAGTATATGTGTGTGTGTGTGTATGTGTGTGTGTGTATGTATGTGTATGTTTGGGGGGGGGAGGGGGGAGGGGTAGAGGGGGGGGAGAGTATGTGTGTGTGTGTATGTGTGTGTGTGAGAGAGAGAAGGGGGATAGGTTTGAGTTAATAATTGTACATAAATTATAGTCATACATTTAAACACACACACATACACACAATTTACCTTAGCAGTGAATACTTTTACACACACACACACACACACACACACAATCATTACAAACACATACACACACACACACGCACACGCAATCATTACACACACACACACACACACACAATCATTACACACACACACCCACACACACAATCATTACACACACACACCCACACACACAATCATTACACACTCACACACACACACACAATCATTTCACACACTCATACACACACACACGCAATCATTACACACACACACACAATCATTACAGTCACACACACACACAATCATTACCCCTCCCTCCCACACACACACACACAACTTACCTTAGGAGTGAATACATTAACACACACACACACACACACACACACACACACACACACACACACAACTTACCTTAGGAGTAAATACATTAACATAGAGACAATCCTCCAGTCCTATGTAATCTTTATCCTTAGCTCTGGTGTTAAGTAGGAAAGGTAAGTATGTAATTTGTAAACAAGGTTGTGGCATTGTAGAACTGTCACGTATACCCTCCCATCTCTCAGCCGGTTGTGGTGGCTGAAAATACACACATACAGAAGGATAATACATACATACATACACACATAAGAATAATACACACTCTCGTATACCCTCCCATCTCTCAGCCGGTTGTGGAGGCTGAAAATACACACATACAGACACACATAAGAATAATACACACTCTCGTATACCCTCCCATCTCTCAGCGGATTGTGGAGGCTGAAAATACACACATACAGACACACATAATAATAATACATATACATATACACATACATAAGATTAATTAACAGAATATAGTAATAATGGATGGCTAGATTAATTTATTGGCTGTAAATGGTTGTAAACACATACACACATACACACATACACATACACACATACACATACACACATACACATACACACATACACATACACATACGAATAACAAGATTTATTGACCTTGTGTTAAAAAGTTATTATTATTATTATGTTCTAAATCAGTTTGTTTCTTTACCTTGAATCATAAAGTATCTAGGGTAAAAACTGTATAATTCACATGTAAATAATCTAGGGTAAAAACTGCATAATTCACTCGTAAAGTATCTAGGGTAAAAACTGTATAATTCACTCGTAAAGTATCTAGGGTAAAAACTGTATAATTCACTCGTAAATAATCTAGGGTAAAAACTATAATATTTCTCCTTTTCCTTACCTAGAATCATAAATTATCTATCGTAAATAATCTAGGGTAAAATCTGTATAATTCACCGATAAATTATCTAGGTAAAAAACATATAATTCTCGTAAATAATCTAGGGTAAAAACCGTCTAAATTTCCTCGTTTTTTTTACCTTGAATCTCAGAGTTCCTAGGGTAAAAACTGCATAATTCATTCATAAAGTATCTAGGTAAAAACCGTATAATTCTCGTAAATTATCTAGGGTAAAAACCGTATAATTCTCGTAAATAATCTAGGGTAAAATCCGTCTAAATTTCCTCATTTTTCTTACCTTGAATCTTAGAGTTCCGAGGGTAAAAACTGCATAATTCACTGATAAATTATCTAGAGTAAAACAGTGTAATTCTCAGTTTATTTCTTTACCTTGAATCATAAATTATCTATCGTAAATAATCTAGGGTAAAAACCGTATAATTCTCGTAAATAATCTAGGGTAAAAACCGTCTAAATTTCCTCGTTTTTCTTACCTTAAATCGTAGAGTTCCGAGGGGCGGTTTAGCATAAGGAACCCCATAGTAGGCAAAGAAGTTATTACCATTGATTGTCTCATCCACAACCCCTGCTACTACTCCTTCCTGTGTCATAACCATCGGTGCTGAGTTGTGAGTTGTAGTTGCTGAGGAGACCATCAACACCACTACTACCTTTACCACCAGTAGTAGTCGTTGTGGTAGTAGTGGTAGTGGTGGTAGTAGTGGTCGGGTGTCTAGTTTTGGTAGCATTTTGTATCTTTCTGTAAAATATTTTAGGTTAATTTATTTTTTAGGGGTGTGGGAATAGGGGACAGGCTTGGGGTGGTTTAGGGGGGTGCAGGAGTAGGGGGACAGGCTTGGGGGGGTTTTGAGGGGTTAGAGGGGTGTGGGAATAGGGGGACAGGCTTTCTACCCATCCCAAGCCTGTTGTCCCCCTTTTCCCGCACCCCCACAGTCCCCCCCAAGCCTGTACCCCCTATTCCCACACCCCCTTATTTGGAGTGCCTTGATTCCTCCAAAGTATGCCAGGAAACAGAACCAGAGAGAGAGAGAGAGAGAGAGAGAGAGAGAGAGAGAGAGAGAGATGTAGAGTGTGTGTGTGGTTGTGTATTTGAGAGAGAGTGAGTGTGTGTGTGTGTGTGTGTGTATGAGAGAGAGTGAGTGTGTGAGTGTGTGTATGAGAGAGAGTGAGTATGTGTGTGTGTGTGTATGTGTGTGTGTGTATGTGTGAGAGAGAAAGAGAGAGATGTAGAGTGTGTGTGTGTGTGTTTGAGAGAGAGAGAGAGAGTGTGTGTGTGTAAGAGACTAATGAGAGAGTATTGAAAAGAACAGTAGCTTGTCCTGTAGTGGAATGAATGTGTGTGTAAGAGACTAATGAGAGAGTATTGTAAAGAACAGTAGCTTGTCCTGTAGTGGAATGAATGTGTGTGTGTGTGACTAATGAGAGAGTATTGAAAATAACAGTAGCTTGTCCTGTAGTGGAATGAATGTGTGTGTAAGACTAATGAGAGAGTATTGAAAATAACAGTAGCTTGTCCTGTAGTGGAATGAATGTGTGTGTAAGACTAATGAGAGAGTATTGAAAATAACAGTAGCTTGTCCTGTAGTGGAATGAATGTGTGTGTGTGTAAGACTAATGAGAGAGTATTGTAAATAACAGTAGCTTGTCCTGTAGTGGAATGAATGTGTGTTCTCTGGTTGACTACCCTGCTATGACTGAGCTCTCTTCTATATTTTACTACAAGCGAGTTAGACAAGGGGTGTTGTTGTTGTTGTTGTTGTTGTTGTAGATCAGTTATGTTATTCTAAAAAATAGCCTTGAGATATGTACTGTGTGGCCCTCAATCCCTCCCTGCCTCCCTCCCTACCTCCCTACCTGCTTGCCTCCCTACCTCCCTACCTGCTTGCCTCCCTACCAACATCCCTCCCTGCCTGCCTGCTTGCCTACCTTCCTCCCTACCTCCCTGCCTGCCTGCCTGCCTACTTGCCTACCTCCCTTCCACCCTACCTCCCTACCTACCTCTCTCCCTTCTTGCATGCTTGCCTCCCTCCCAACCTGCCTCCCTACCTGCCTCCCTACCTACCTACCTACTATCTCCTTGCCTACCTACCTACCTCCTTACCTACCTCCTTACCTACTTACCTACTATCTCCTTGCCTACCTACCTACCTACCTACCTACCTCCTTACCTACCTACCTACCTCCTTACCTACCTCCTTACCTACCTACCTACTATCTCCTTGCCTACCTACCTACCTCCTTACCTACCTACCTACCTCCTTACCTACCTCCTTACCTACCTACCTACTATCTCCTTGCCTACCTACCTACCTCCTTACCTACCTACCTACTATCTCCTTGCCTACCTCCCTGAATTGGTTAACCACAAAGGGGTGGGGGGAATTTTATTATAGGTGAATTTGAAGGAGTTTAATTCCTCCAAATAATACCACGAAACATAATAATTCATAGCCATGTTGTTTCCTGGTATAGTTAGGAGGAATCAGAAACCTCCCATTTATACAAACAATATAATCTCCATTTAATTAAGATGGTAATTAATTCACTTTTGTTTACATTGGAGTGTCTCGATTCCTCCAAAGTATGCTAGGAAACAACAACAACAACAACAACAACAACAACAACAACACACAGATGAACAAACAAACAAAATAATGGTGTTTGTTCTGTTGTTGTTGTTGTTGTTGTTGTTGTTGTTGTTGTTGCTTGGAATAGTTTGGAGGATTCAATTGCTCCATATTTATCCCATAATATTCTGACTTGATAAATCTTATATATAATGTATTTGTGTCTGTCTGTCTGTGTGTGTGTGTCTGTCTGTCTGCCTATCTATCTATCTATCTATCTATCTACCTATCTATCTATCTATCTATCTATCTATCTATCTATCTATCTATCTATCTATCTATCTATCTATCTATCTATCTATCTATCTATCTATCTATCTATCTATCTATCTATCTATCTATCTACCTATCTATCTATCTATCTATCTATCTATCTATCTATCTATCTATCTATCTATCTGTCTATCTATCTATCTATCTATCTATCTATCTATCTATCTATCTACCTATCTATCTATCTATCTATCTATCTATCTATCTATCTATCTGTCTGTCTAGGGTATATACAATTAATCTTTCTACTTGTTAATTTTTAAAGTAAATATGCTTGGTCAGGATTAAATTACACATCACTTTTTTATTTTTGTATTGTCATTATGAGTGTCAGATAAACACACACACATACATACATACATACACACATACGTACATACATACATACAGTATACAGGGGGGGAAGGGGGGGTGCCATGTAACCTTGGTATGAAGTTTATTTTAGTTGTTATTTATTAGTTATACGTCATTCATTATTTATCTCGTGTTGTGTGTGTGTGTGTGTGTGTGTGTGTGTGTGTGTGTGTGTGTGTGTGTGTGTGTGTGTGTGTGTGTGTGTGTGTGTGTGTGTGTGTGTGTGTGTGTGTGTGTGTAGCAATACCAATAACCCAATTTGTATGTGTAGGCTCTATAGAATTAGGATGCGAAACAAACACACACACACACACACACACACACACACACACACACACACACACACACACACACACAGAAACTTAAGAGTTGTCTTTTATATGCTGTCCTTCAATTAAATCAACAACAACAACAACAACAACAACAGCAGCAAGAAAAAATAAACAAAAACAATGATGATGTTGTTGTTGTTGTTGTTGTTGTTGTTGTTGTTGTTGTTGTTGTTGTTGTTGCTTGGAATAGTTTGGAAGAATCAGTTTGCTCCAATAATAATAATAATAATAATAATAATAATAATAATAATAATAATAATAATAATAATAATAATAATAATAATAATAATAATAATAATAATAATAATAATAATAATAATAATAATAATAATAATAATAATAATAATAATAATAATAATAATAATAATAATAATAATAATAATAATAATAATAATAATAATAATAATATGCTACTACTTGTAATTTCGACTGAGGGTTTGTTGATAAGAGATAAAGTCGATAATAGTAAAAAAAATACGTAGAAAAACAAGTAGGAAAAAAAAAAAAAAAAAAAACACTTATAGATTAAAACGTTGTAGTTCATTGTTCTAGTTTTATTTTGTGTGTGTGTGTGTGTATGTGTGTGTGTGTGTGTGTGTGTGTGTGTGTGTGTGTGTGTGTGTGTGTGTGTGTGTGTGTGTGTGTGTGTGTGTGTGTGTGTGTGTGTGTGTGTGTGTGTGTGTATAATGTTTACATACATACATACATATGCATAATATATAGTTTAATACACATAAATATATATATATAGAATCTTTTACCATATATATTTATATTAATATATATATTTCCTTATATTAAATTATACCTTATAACTATTTTTTTTATATATAAATTTATAAAGTTTCATGTTTCAGTATTTTTTATCAATAAAGTTTAATGTTACAGTAATTATCTTTATCTATACGTTTCAATAAAGTTTCGCGTTTCAGTATTTATTTTTATGTACAAGTTTCAATAAAGTTTCATGTTTCAGTAACTATTTTTATGCATAATTTTCTATCCATATAAGTTTCATTTTTTCAGAGTTTTTATCTATAAGTTTCAGTAACTATTTTATTTACAAGTTTCAATTATAGAGTTTCATGTTTCAGTAATAAATTTTTCTATATAAGTTTCAATAAAGTTTCGTGTTTCAGTAATTATTTTTATACATAATTTTCTATAGATATTTGTGTGTGTGTGTGTGTGTGTTTTCCAATTTTCCATAAAGTTTCGTAATTATTTCCATATATTTATACATTTTTATACATTATTGTTTTTCTTGTTTCATTTCTTTTGTTGTTGTTGTTTTTCGACAATTTTCTATAGAATGTGTTTCCAAAGTTTTTGTCTTTTTTTTTTTTAGTATTATTATTATAATTATATTTATTTATATATTTATATATACATATATATTTATTTTTTATTTATTTTTTATTTATGTATTAATATATTTATTTATATACTTAATTATTATTATATATATTTGTATATGTGTATAATATAATTTATATATTCATTTAATTATATATATATATATATATTATAATTGTTAAATATAATAATTAATTTATAATGGTATAGCAGTAGATGATTGCATTCCATGTTGTTGTTGTTGTTGTTGTTGTTGTTGACTATTACTAGACAACATATAACTTAATGTCTTACGATAATCTGGACTAAACAAGAAATACAATACAAAGTTAAACACGTGACCAGATACTTCTAATACATCAGCCACTACACGGAACGGAAATATACAACAAACTCCATATTATCATAAAACATAAGAACTTTATAGATGGCGCTGGGGAAGGCTGAGATATAGAAGAGTACAGTAATGGCCATAAGTAATAAACACAGACGACGTTCACGTTCTTGTCTCGCTTCACTAATTACATCCACGTCACGTTCACGTCCCATTTGTCGGAGAGTTACCACGATGGCAACGTTGAAGGCAGTAATTAATATTGCAGGTACAAACCTGTTGATAAGAAGAAAGAAGAATTATAATAAGAATAATAATAATAATAAAAGTAATAATAATAATGATAGTCTCTGTATTTTCTATCTAACTGTCTAACCTAACCTAACTTACAACAATAATAATAATAATAACTATATTGTTTATCTAACCTATCCTAACTTACAGCAATAATAAATTACTTATAAATTACTTACTAACTTAGAAAATTGGCTAAAATATAATTACGTAGGAGAAGAAAGAAACTGATTAATTACTTAACTATAAAATAATTACTTACAAACTTAGAATACAGAAGAAAGAAAAAAGAAAGTTAATAAATCACACACACACATACATACATACATACATACATACATACATTTACTAACCTAGACTAAATACAGAAGATACAAAATAAATAAATAAGTTAATATATTACATACAAAATCAATAAATAAGTTAATATATTACATACAAAATCAATAAATAAATTAATATATTACATACATACATACATACATACATTTACTTTACACACATACATACATACATACATTAACATACATACATACAAACATACATACAT
>JAWZYT010002988.1:45000-63695 GCA_034508575.1 Petrolisthes manimaculis | reverse complement strand
CATACACACACAGTCTCTCTCTTATACTCTTTCTTCACACACTACACACACTTATACACACACACACACATATACACACACACACACACAGTCTCTCTCTCTCACACACACACACACACAGAGCTCTCTCTCTCACACACACACATACACACAGTCTCTCTCTCTCACACACACACACACAGTCTCTCTCTTATACTCTTTCACACACACACACACACAATCTCTCTCTCACACACATGCACACAATCTCTCCCACACAAACACACACACACAGCTCTCCTCTCTCTCTCTCTCTCTCTCTCTCTCTCCTCTCTCTCTCTCTCTCTCTCACTATGTTATCCATTTAAAGATCACGTTGATTTTAAAGGCTTATCTGTGATTTAAAATAACGTCGACTTTAACTCTAAATCTCTTAAAAGTCTTCATGATTAAATTTCAATCCCAAGATAGTGTGTCAATTAAGATATTCAAATGGGTTAGATTCCCTGCACACACACACACACACACACACACACACATTCTCTCTCACACATCACATATACACACTCTCTCTCTCCTCTCTCTCACACACACACACATTCTCTCTCACACACATACATACATACACTCACATTTCTCTCTCTCATTCTCATACACACTCATACACACACTCTCTCTTTCTCACACACACTCTCTCTTCTTTCACTCACTCACTCCCTACTCCTCCCCTCTCCCTCTCTCTCACTCACTCTCTCTCTCCACTCTCTCTCTCTCTCTCTCGCTCTCTCTCTCTCATCTCACTCTCCCTCTCTCTCTCTCTCCTCTCACACACAGCACACACACAGACGATAGTTTCCGGTGCAAACAGCGAGCGAAATGTAGAGGGAATTTAAGGAGAAAGGAAGGAAAGAAAGAAAGAAAAGAGAGAAGGAAGGAAGGAAGGAGAGAAAGAGAGAGAAGGAAGGAGAGAGAGAGAGGGCGAAAGGAGGAAGGGATGGAGAGAAAGAATGAGAGGAGAAAGAGAGGTGCGAAAGAAGGAAGAAGGAAGAAAAGAGAGAGAGAGAGAGAGAGAGAGAGACGCGAAAGGAGAGAAAGAAGAGAGAGAGAGAGAAAGAAGGAAGGAAGGAAGGAGAGAGACAAAAGAAGGAAGGAAGAAAAGAGAGATAGAAATAAGAAAGAAGAAGAGAGAGAGATGAGAGAGAGAGAGAGAGAGAGAGAGAGACCTTAGCGTGTGTGTAGAGGCCAAAGTTGAAAATTAGATTCCACCACGCGCTTTCCAAAATCTAAATCTCTGGAGGGATGGGTGTTCTCGAAGGTGTGTGTGTGTCGTGTGTGTGTGTGTGAGAGAGAGAGAGATCGAGAGGGGGGGGGGGGTGAGAGAGAGAGAGAGTCGAGAGAGAGGGAGTGTGTGTGTGTGGAGGGATGGGGGAATGTGTGTGTCTGTGTGTGCTGTGTGTCTGTATGTGTGTGTGCTGGAGGAATGGTGAGAGAGAGAGAGAGAGAGAGAGAGAGAGAGAGAGAGAGAATGGGTGGGAATTTGGTTGGTTGGTAGAAGAGAGAGAGAGAGAGAGAGAGAGAGAGAGAGAAACAGACAAACAGACAGACAGACCCTAAACAGACAGACAGACAGACAATAAACCGAACGAACGAAGCCAAAATACCATGAATACGAATACTACCCCCCCCCCCAACCATTCCCCCCCAAATCCCCCGCCCCCCGCCCCCCCCCCAAGAGCTGATTTTATATGCAAGGAACTTTTTCTGGGGAGCGCCATTTTCTTGCAACTTGCAGCCAATTACTATGTAAAGTATGTCAGAATCCATTTTTGGGGCGGTAATCCCCCCACTGAAACTATGGTCCCCCCCCCTCTCGCACCCCCCTGCCCCCCCCACAGAAGACGGAGCCCCCCCCATGTCCCCGTACACCCTAGAACCCCACCCCAACTCCTCAGAACAATCCCCCACCTCTCGCACCCCCTAGAACCCCACCCCCTACCCCCCAACAACGCCCCCGCACCCCCTAGAACCCCCTAGAACCCCACCCCCCACTTCTCGCACACCCAGAACGACACCCCTAAGTTTGTATGACCCCACCCCACCCCCACCCCACATGCCCCAACTTTGTATACATGTTCTGAGAAGATATGTGTGGTGGGGGTTTGGGGGGGGCGGGTTTTGGGGGCGTAGAGGGGGGCGGGTTTAGGGGGGTATGGGGGGGGTGAGAGAAAAGGGAGGGTTTGAAAAAGTGGAGGGAGAGAGTGGGGGGGGAATGTATGTCGTATGTGTGTGTTTCTATGTGTCTTCTGTGTGTGTGTATGTGTATGTGTGTGTTTCTGTGTGTATTTCTATGTGTGTTTCTGTGCTGTGCTTCTATGTGTATTTCTATGTGTGTTTCTATGTGTGTTTCAGTGTGTGTTTCTGTGTGTGTGTGTGTGTATGTGTGTGTGTGTGTTCCTTCATCCCTCAACCTCCGGACACAATCCCCAGGGATCTCAGAGACGAGGGAATGCTGGCGCCGACACACACACACACACACACACACACACACAGAAACACACATATATATATTAATACTATGTGTGTGTCTATAGGCCTATGTACTTTTATTATCTCTATATTTCTTACATTTACTTAAAATAATTATATGATTGTGAGAGAGAGAGAGAGAGAGGAGAGAGAGAGAGAGGAGAGAGAGAGAGAGAGAGAGAGTACATTGAATGATTGTATGATTGTGTGAGTGAGAGAATGAGAGAGAGAGAGAGATACAGACAGAGAGAGAGAGAGAGAGAGAGAGAGAGAGAGAGAAAATTATGAGCCTCCTGAGAGAACTTAGAAGAGATGGAACTGTTTCTCTCTCTCTATCTCTATCTCTCATTATTATCATCATTATCATTATCTTTATCATTAACTTTATCTTATTCTCCTTCTGTTTACATGTTTATTATTATTGTTGTTATTGTTATTGTCTATCTTTATTATTATTATTATTATTATTATTATTGTTAATATTTTTTGTTATTATTTTTATTATTATTATTATTGTTATTATTATTATTATTGTTATTATTTTTGTTATTATTTTTGTTATTATTTTTGTTATTATTTTTATTATTATTATTAATTATTATTGTTATTATTTTTGTAATTATTTTTGTTATTATTGTTATTATTATTATTTTTGTTATTATTGTTATTATTATTATCAATATTATTATTATTATTATTATTATTATTATTGTTATTATTTTTGTTATTTTTGTTATTATTATTATTATTAATATTATTATTATTTTTGTTGTTATTATTATTGTTATTATTATTATTATGTTTATATTATCAAGTGTATATCCGGAAAGAGAGAGAGAGAGAGAGAGAGAGAGAGAGAGAGAGAGAGGGGGGGGGGGGGGAGGGTGTCGGTATACTTTCGAAAATATTATCTTGAAATTAGTTTTTCCAGCGAAGTGTAAGAAAACCAAACTCACTATTTTTGGCCTGTGTGTGTGTGAGAGAGAGAGAGAGAGAGAGAGAGGGAGGGAGGAGTTAAAACGTGTGTGTGTGTGTGAGAGAGAGAGGAGACGGTCAGGGAGATATATGTGAATGTGTGTGTGTGTGTGTGTGTGTGTGTGTGTGTGTGTGTGTGTGTGTGCGAGACAGACAAGGAGATGTATGTGTGTGCGAGACAGAAAGACAGACAGACAGACAGACAGACAGGGATATGTATGTGTGTGAGACAGAAAGACAGACAGACATATGTGTGTGTGTGTGTGCGAGACAGACAGACAAGGAGGTGTGTCTGTCTGTGTGTGTGTGTGTGTGTGTGTGTGCGAGAGAGGAGTCAAAAACGTGTTAGCGTGTGTGTGTGTCGTTTCTCAGTGAGTGTTGACATGTGTGTGAGTTTCCACGTATGGCAGCCACTGTGTTCGTATATGTACTCACTGACTTCAACTATACACACACACATACACACACACAACTCTGATACACACACATACACTGATTTCAACTATACACACACACATACACACACACAACTCTGATACACACACATGCTCTGATTTCAACTATACACACATACATACATACACAGAAAACACACACAAATGCATATTACAGGACCAAATTAATTAACAAATTTAATACTGTTGTTTGGACAGAATTACCCCCCCATCCCCCCAACACCCCCCACCTCCCCCCCTACCCCTACACCCCAACACCCCCCATCCCCCCAACACCCCCCACCTCCCCCCCAACCCCCTCACCTCCCCCCACCAACACCCCCTCACCACCACCACCCCCACCCCCTCCTAATACCCCCACCTTCTAAGTCAGGTTGGGGGGATTCGAACACGTTATTTCGGGGCTGTGTGTGGAGGGGGGGGAGGGAAGGGGGGCGTGGGGGGAGTACCGCCCCCCACGAAGGCTATCCATTGGGTTTCACTTTGGGTAATGGAGAGGCGGGGGGTGGGGGTGTTTTGGGGGGGGAGGTTTTTTTTTTTTTTTGGGGGGGGGGTTAGGTTGTATTCAAAGTAAAAAATTAGAATTATTTATATACACACACACACACGTACGTACAAATTTCTTTCTCGCACACACACACACACACACACGTACAAAAATCTTTCTCACACACACACACACACACGTACAAATTTCTTTCTCGCACACACATACATACACACTTTTTCTTTCTCACACACACACACACACACGTACATATTTTTTTCTTTCTCGCACGCACACACTTTTTTCTTTCTCGCACACACACGCACTTCTCTCTCTCTCTCCGGTACACACACACACTTTTTTCTCTTGTACACACACACACACACACACCTCGTACACACACACTTCTATTTAGCTCGTATGCACACACATACTTTTTTCTCACATTTTTTTTAGCTAGCAGCATCGCTCTCTCTCTCTTTATTTTCGTCTCACTCTCTCTCTCTCTATCTTATCTGCATCTTCGTCTATCAGTTATTTGTTGTATTCTCTCTCTCTCTCTAACGCACACACACACACACACACACACAGAATCACATTATGGCAATCCTATCCCTCCCTCTCTCTCTCTCTCTAACTAACACACACACACACTGTCTGTGTGTGTGTTAGAGAGAGAGAATCACGTTATGGCAATCCTACCCCTCTCTCTCTCAATCTCTTTCTCTCTATCTCTCTCTCTCTCTCTCTCTCTCTCTCTCACACACAGACACAGACAGAGAATCACGTTATGGCAATCCTACCCCTCCCTCTCTCTCTCTCTCTCTCTCTCCACCTTACAGACAACAATTAATTCTCATTTTCCATCGCCTTGGTTGGGTAAAAAGAAGAGAAGCAGGCCATTAATTGAAACCAAGTCGCCCTAAGTTGTTGTAAAGTAGACAGCTCCTACAAATCCTCCAGAAAGCGCGCGCACACGTTCCCGCCAAAATTTTTCACTATGTAACGCTTTCCGAGTGTGGGGTTGAATCGTTCGTATCTCTTCGTTCTCGGCATCTATTTAGGGTTTTGTTTATTCTCTCATGTACCAAATTGTGAATGATTCCTTCGTGGGTGATTGGGATAGGTTTAAAATGTGGGTGAGGTTTGGGTTTGTTTACCTATTTTTCCCGCGCAGCGAACGATACGTGTGGGAAAATGGCGGGAAAGACGATGGCAATTCTCCTCCCCATCAACGTGGCTCAGTGGGACCATTATCATTAGTGAACTTGGAGAGGAGCCGCCATCTTGGTTCCAACATTAATTTGCTGCAAATCCCCAGCCGATCCCACAAGTCTTGGACAAAGCTTGGTGTGGCTGGTAGTGAGGGGGGGAGGGGGAGGGGGAGTGGAGAGAGGGAGTGGGGGGGAGTGGGGTGTAAGAGGGAGGGAGGGAGGGTAGGTAGATGGGGAGACTGAGGAGGGAGGGAAAGGGGGAGTGATAGAAGGAATGAGAGAGGGAGGGAGTGAGAGAGGGAGAGGAGAGGGGAGGGAAAGGGAGGGGGAGTGATAGAAGGAATGAGGGAGGGAGAAAGAGAAAGGGGAGAGAGTGAGAGAATTAAGCAGAGGGAGCGAGAGAGAGAAAGGGGAGAGAGAGTGAGAAAGAATTAAAGAGAGAGAGAAAGGGGAGAGAGGGAGTGAGAGTGAGAGTGAGAGAGTGAGAAAGAATTAAAGAGAGGGGTTGTGAGAGTGAGGGAGAGAGGGATAGAAGGAATGAGGGAGTGAGAAAGAGAAAGGTGAGAGAGAATTAAAGAGAGTGAGAGAGTGAGTGAGTGAGAGAGAAGTTGTTATAGATGTGTTTTATTGCTAACTAACATTTATTTTGAGTTCTATTTCTTCTTCTGTAATTCTTTCTTTCTTATTTTTTTATTAATATTTTCTTCCTTTCTTCTTTTGTTAATATTTTTCTTTCTTCTGTAATTCTTTCTTCTTATTCTTATTTTTATTATTATTATTATTATTATTATTATTATCATTATTATTACTATCGTTATTATTATTATTATTATTATTATTATTATTATTATTACTATTATTATTATTATTATTATTATTATCGTTATTATTATCGTTATTATTATTATTATTATTATTATTATTATTATCGTTATTATTATTATTATTATTATCGTTATTATTATTATTATTATTATTATTATTATTATTATTATTATTATTATTATCATTATTATTATCATTATTATTATTATTATCCCGTAGTGTTGCCTGGTTAATTAAGGGGGTGCAGGAGTAGGGGGACAGGCTGGGGGGTGGAATTGGGGGGGGGGGGGGGGTGCGGGAATAGGGGACAGGCTTTCTACTCACCCCAAGCAAGCAAGCCTGTCCCCTTATTCCCGCATCCCCCAACAAGCCTATCCTTTATTCCCGCCCCCCCCCCCAAGCCTGTCCCCTATTCCCACACCCCTTTCATACAACAAAATTTCAAAATGTAAATATATACAAAACGTGAATGTGAAGAAAAATCCACAATACAGTAAAAATTATGGTAAACAAAACATTTATTATTAAACATTATTTCTGCTTCGACTGTCTCTCTTCTCTATCACCTTTTTCTGGCGCTATATGAACTCTCTGTTAGGGCGCCAAATATCAGTCAGTCAGTCAGTCAATCAATCAGTCAGTCAGTCAATCTTAGTAATTTTAAATACACTCTTAAATTTTATCACCCACACTCAATGCCAATATTTACAAACACACACACACTCATTTCAAATATCCTACACACACAACACCTCTCTCTCTCTCTCTCTCTCTCTCTCTCTCTCTCTCAAACACATCTTTCTGTCACACACGCACACACACAAAACCTCTCTCTTTCTCTCTCTCTTGTTACTCATAGCTAGCTTTCATGTAGGCATTTATTCATAGATTATAATTTATAGTATTATTTATTATTTCGTTCATAAAGGCCGAGTATATATAAAAAAAACGAAATTGGTGCCGAAAATACAGGTGCCGAATCATCCAATGTTTGTTTACATCTGAAGGTGACAGTGTTGCCAGTTGGGCGATTTTTTAGCACATGTATACTATTATTATTATTTTCTGCTTTTTTTTCTCTTATTATTTTTTGGTATTTTTACGATACTTTTTGGATATCAGTGTTACAATATAATTAAATTGTTGTTGTCTTAAGAGTAAATAAAGTTTGGTAATCATGATAAATACAGATAAAAACAGTGAAAATTTTGGCTATACGTCGATAATTATTTTCTGTTTTTCTCAAATTTTGGCAATTTTAGTAATACTTTTACGATATCAGTTTTAATTAAAATGTGATTAAAATTATAGTCTTAGGATTGAATACACTTCTGGCTATTTATTATCCACATTGGGCTATTAATTTTATTCAAGAAGGGCGGATTGGGCTATAAAATAATCAGTGTTACCAACAGAAAAAGACATTATCGATACACGTGATAATAATAATCTTTTTTATCATCTTACACAATAATTATATATATATTTTTAGATAAGATATAATTTACATAAAGTTAAGTCTAAGGTTGTTATATACACGAAGAAAGAAGGAGGAAAGAGGAAGGAGAAGGAAAGAGGAAGGAGGAAAGGAGGAAGGAACTAGGGAAAGAAGGAAAGGAAGGAGGGAAGAATAAGCAAGAACGAAGGAAAGGAAGGAGGGAAGAATAAGCAAGAACGAAGGAAAGAAGGAGGGAAGAAGAAGAAAGAAAGGAAAGGAGGAACGAGAAAGGAAGGAAGGAGGGAAGAAAGAAAGAACGAAGGAAAGGAAGGAAGGAAGGAAGAAGAACGAAGGAAGGAAGGAGGGAAGAAGAAAGGAAGGAAGGAGGGAAGAAAGAAAGAACGAACGAACGAAGGAAGGAAGGAATAAAAAATAAAAAATAAGGAAATAGGAAGAAAAAAGGAGAAGAAAGATAACGATAGATAAATATTTTTTTGTTTACCAAGACGAGTAAAATATACATATAGACAATCATTATTTATTTTGTCTATATTAACGTTAAATTGTAATGTTTTTATTATCTCGTAACCAAAATAATATCTCGTCACTGTTGCCCAAAACGACGTCAAGTGTTAATTATATCGTTGGTCGTATTAATAAAATGTCTAATGTTACTACACAAAACCTCAAAGTAATCCACGATGAAGATAATAACGAATTTTATATCAAGATGGGACGAGGTAAATATATATATGTGATTTAATATGACTAAATAATGATAATATAATATAATAATAATATAATAATAATATAATAATAATATAATAATATAATAATAATAATATAATATAAAAATAATAATGATAAAAATATGATATAATAATAATGATAAAATACATTGTTCATTGGTTAATATTGTGATTATCGGCGTTAGGTTAGATTGGGTTAGGTTAGGTTAGGTTAGGTTAGGTTAGGTTAGGTTAGGTTAGGTTAGGTTGGGTTAGGTTAGGTTAGGTTAGATTGGGTTAGGTTAGGTTAGATCGAGTTAGGTTAGGTTAGATCGAGTTAGGTTAGGTTAGATCGAGTTAGGTTAGGTTAGGTTGGGTTAGGTTAGGTTAGATTGGGTTTGGTTAGGTTAGATTGGGTTAGGTTATGTTAGATTAGGTTAGGTTAGGTTGAGTTAGGTTAGGTTAGGTTAGGTCAGGTTGAATTAGGTTAGGTTAGGTCCAAATTCCTTTATCAATATTGTACTAGGAATTATATCGTGGAAACATATTCTTTATTAAATGTTTTCAAATTAAAGATATGACTTAGTACGGTACACATCTACACACACACGCATCATCTCGTTCACACACACACACACACATCATTTCATTGACACACGCACATAATTTCGTTGACACACACACACACACACACACACACCTTCCTTTATCTACACATATAATCATTACACACACACCATTTCGTTGACGCACACACACGCATCATATCGTTCACACACACACACATATCATCTCGTTGACACACACACACACACATCATCTCGTTGACACACACACACACACATCATCTCGTTGACACACACACACACACATTTAATACTACTAATAATATGCCCTTTTCTCTATACCAGACAAGGCTTACCTACAATATGAAGCAGTGAATGAGAATCAAGGAGGAACAGGAGGAGGAACTGTTGATCTTCTACACACAGTGGTACCAGAAGCCTTCAGGGGACAGGGTGTTGGCAAGGTATTAGCCAAGGTGAGCTGTAGGGTTGTGTGTGTGTAATAATAATAATAAGTGTGTGTGTGTAATAATAATGATAATAAATGTGTGTGTGTAATAATAATAATAATAAGTGTGTGTGTGTGTAATAATAATGATAATAAGTGTGTTTGTGTGTGTAATAATAATAATAGGTGTCTGTGTGTGTAATAATAATAATAATAGGTGTCTGTGTGTGTAATAATAATAATAGGTGTCTGTGTGTGTGTAATAATAATAGGTGTCTGTGTGTGTGTAATAATAATAGGTGTCTGTGTGTGTAATAATAACAATAATAATAAGTGTGTGTGTAATAATAACAATAATAATAAGTGTGTGTGTGTAATAATAACAATAATAATAAGTGTGTGTGTGTGTGTGTGTATCTATCTATCTATCTATAGCTCCGACGCCTTGTCCAAGGGGGTGGCCACGGCAGAAGTGTCTCCAGTCTTCCCTGTTCCAACACTCCCTCCTTACTCCCTACTCTGTCCCTCATGTTTCTCTCCTTTACATACCGGTACTCTTCCACTCTGTTCTGCCATCTAACCAGTGGTCTGCCTCTCACACCAGGTGCCACAACTTCACTTTCATTGTGTGAGAGGCAGACCACCGGTTAGATGGCAGAACAGAGCGGAAGAGTACAGTATGTGTGTGTGTGTGTTCTTGCCAATTTGTTCTTACCTATTTGTATCTTTACAGGATTGAGTCAAGCTCGTAATGTCCAGTATTTTAAAACACAATTATCATATTTTTCTTTTAAGTTGTGTATGTTTTTGACACACCACTTCTAGTAATTTGTGTGTGTGTGTGTGTGTGTGTGTAAGGATGTACAGTTGGCCACAGGAGTTCTTACACAGCCTATATGGAAAGGGAGGTGGTCATTATTCTGGAAGTACTGTAATAAATGATCTACCAAGTAACTCTGTGATTAACAAAACAACAAACCCAATGATAATGTTGTGTTACAGTTATTACATAGTGTTATATTATTCCTTGTGTTGTAAACCCTTGAAAAACAATATTTACTGTATTGTGTTTACGAATTATTGTGGCCAATAGTACATATAATTTCACTATTAAATTGAGATTAGTAGTAGTAGTAGTACAGTAGTAGTAGTACTATTATTATTAAAAGCCATCTTACTATTACTGTTATTATTACTACCGTATTACTATTATTATTATTACTATTATTATTATTACTATTATTATTATTATTATTATTACATTATTATTATTATTACATTATTATTACATTATTATTATTATTACATTATTATTATTATTATTATTATTATGTTCTTTTCAGGCGGCATTTGAACACTTTGTGAACGACCGACAACAGATGAAACTCACTTGTTGGTATCTTAAAAAATATTACAACGACAACCAAACCCAGTACCAAAACCATGTCATAAATTAGTCCAATATTTACACGGAAATTATGATGTTGTATTTACTAATTCTTTGTGGGATTTAATTATTTGTTATTTTACTTATTTTTACATTTTTTTTGGTATCTTAGAAAATACTATACGTAGTAATAATTAAACCCGGTAGCAGAATCATGTCGTAAATTAGTCCAATATTTACTCTGAAATTATGATGTTGTATTTACTAATTCTTGGTGGGATTTAATTATTTGTTATTTTTCTTATATTTACATATTTTGGGGTACCTTAGAAAAATACTATAGTAATAATTAATCCATGTCGTAAATTAATGCAATATTTACCGTGAAATTTTGATGTTGTATTTACTTATTCTTTGTGGGATTTAATTATTTGTTATTTTACTTATTTACTTATTATTGGTAAGTTAGAAAATATTAATAATGTAATAAAGGGATGAAATCAAATGCAGTAATTAAGTATCAGCATAAAATATAATGTTTTAAGAAATTGACATAAAATTATATAATGTTTAAAGAAATTGGCATAAAATTATATAATGTTTAAAGAAATTGGCATAAAATTATATATAATGTTTTAAGAAATTGGCATAAAATTATATAATGTTTAAAGAAATTGGCATAAAATATATTAGTTTTCAGAAATTGGCATAAATATAACATTTTCAGAAATTGGCATAAAATATAATAATGTTTTAAGAAATTGCATAAAATAATGTTTAAAAAAAATGGCATAAAATGTTTTAAAAATTGGCATAAAATATAATGTTTAAAGAAATTGGCATAAAATGTTTTAAAAATTGGCATAAAATATAATATTGTTTAAGCATTCCAATATCAAGATAATTTTTACTTTCATTCACAAACAAATAATATTCTTTTACTGACAGAGATATAAAAGTGATAGAAATTTCTTCCCTCACACCAAAACAAACTTATTATATTACTTAATTAACCTGGAAAAGAGTTACAAGTTTTAAGGGTACAATTTGTAAGGGTTAATTTAGAGCTAAAATTTTCTATCATAAATTTAAAGTACAGTAAAAACACACACATGAACACATACACGAGCACGCACATACACTCACACACACAACCACAAGCACACACACACACATACATACAAAACAAAAGTCCTTACAGTAATTTCATCATGCTTATATATATATATATTTTTTTTTATGATAATCTACATAAAAAATGAAATTAAATTCTTGTACTGTATTAATATAAAATAAACTTTACCGCTCTATTTAATTATAAAAGCTGTCTTGTTATTGTACCGTATTCACACACACACACCATTGCAACAACCGTCTCTCTATCTCTTTCTCTCTCTCTCACACACACACCCCATTGCAACAACCGTCTCTCTCTCTCTCACACACACACCCCATTGCAACAACCGTCTCTCTCTCTCTCTCTCGTACACACACACACATCTTGTGTCTCCATGTAGGTTCTCTTCCTCGTGTGTGTCACTTCTTGTCCATCTGTTTCTTTATGTATTCTATGACCTCGGGGGACTGTAGGATTTGCTGAAAGAGAAGAGAGATTTACAGTATATGTATTAAGTATATATATTAAGATGTACAGTCATGGTCAATAATAATCATCCACATATGGGTATCTTAAACAATTTAATGTTTTCACGTTCACAGATGATGATATTGTTTTAAGTAGTGTGTAGCTGCTTGTAATAAATTAAAAGATGGTAGTTAACCTATTTATTGGGAAGTTTATCATCTAAGGAACAGAGGGAAGCTGTCAAACTCTTACGTGAGTTACTCCTATATGGATGATTATATATGACCGCGACTGTACAGTCAGTAAATATTAGTATTGGAACACCCCATTGTATAGCCACCCACTAACCAACAAACCACCCCACCCACCCCACTCACTCACCCGCCCACTCACCAACCACCCATCCCACCCACCTGCTCACACCCCACTCATCCAACCCACTCCAACCACTCACCCAACCCACCACCAACCCAGCTAACTAACTAACTAACTAACTAACCATTTTCTTCTCAGTAAGGATGTGGTCCAGGAGAGTATTGTTAAGTAGATAATGTCCACCTAAGAGAGTGTCTCCTGCAGCTGGTGGTGGTAATGTTGATGGTAATAACTCTTCAACACCTGTAATGATAACAACAATAACAATAGGACAACTCATTAATATACCTGTAATGATAATAACAATAATACACTCTCCTCTCTTTTTATGAGAGTTTAAATTATGCGAATTTGAAATAGTGCGTATCATGAAAACAATTAAATAACTGCAATTTACACGAACAAGGAGGCTCCATTTTCAAGTTAAAGTACCATTATTTCTTATGGAAATGTACAATTTACTTTATGCGACCCCTTCACCAACCTAACCTACCATAAAAAAAGAGGAGAGTGTACTGTAATAGGACAACTCATTAATACACCAACAATGATAACAATAACAATAGGACAACTCATTAATATACCTGTAATGATAATAACAATAACATTAGGATAACTCATTAATACACCAACAATGAGTGAGTACAGAGTCCACCTGGCCAGGCTGTGGTGTGGCCACCACCCGGCCCTTCACACATATCACAAGAGGCTGGATGGAACCATTGTAGATATCTGTCCAGGATTTAACACAACAACCCATTCTATTAAACACATTATTGAACACTGTAATACACACAAACACACTCGCCAACAACACAACACAACACCCCATTTTATTAAACACATTATTGTAAACTGCGGGAGAAGTGGTGGCAACACACTCACCCACACTTCACAGACGACAGTGGTATCATTTCGTGACATGCTCATTATGATTTCACTCGTATTGTATAAGAACTCCTCAGATTTGCTTCACTTATTTTCACCAGCCATTCTATATTTTGACTCAACTATTCATACATTAGAGTAACAAAATCCCAAAAAAGGTAGACTTTTGCATTGTCCAGGAACGCAACCCCTACTATTACCATTGTTTCTTATGGGGAAATTAAGTTTAAATAACGCGTTTTTGAATAACGCGACGTCTCCAGGAACATTACTATCGCGTTATTCGAGAGTCAACTGTACCTTCTTATTTAAATGATTATTATGTATTTGTTGTAGTTCATCAAATTATTGTTATAAAAAACTATGATGCTGTAACGTGGCAGAGATGTGAAGGAAGTAATAAGAAAGATAATGATAAATACCCCAAAATAACAACCTAGTATATGGCAACACTGAGTACAACCACCACCAATTCCTTCCTTCTTCCCTTATACTGTACACACATTTTAAATTTCAACATAACTACCAAACAACATCTCGGAAGACCTATGTTTATGGAGTATTTTTATCTTGGAAAAACATCTACTTTCATTTGACAAAGCTGGAAAAGAAAGTCGACGGACACACACCCTGTATATTGAGACACAAGTACCAGGAAAATTAAAATGCATTTGTTCACCTTGATTTTCTGAGAGTATTGGTATTGCTGCATCGACCAACTCCTCCTCGGACATGATGTTGTTTGATTTGGCCGCAGCTGTGGCATCATCGCCGCTCTTGTGCTTCTTCTTCTTCCTGCGACCTCCCCCCGCGCCCCCCCCACCCCCCGTCATGGAGGTGGGGTCGTCGGGGAGGCTGGGTCCGGGGGCTGACAATACAGGGGCTGGACCTATGTCAGTCTTGGGCTGCGGAAATAATAAGACAGTATACAGTATTATTATTAGGAACGCTTTCTACCAACAAAATTTCTCCCTTGAAGGAATATAAAAAATTGAGCCAGAAAAAAACAAAAAAAATAGTTTACAAATTTGTTTGACTGGATATTGTAATTCTGTGATGGTGTATGTGTGTTTGTTTATTAATTATCCTTTTATATGTTTGTTATCCTTCCAAAAAATTGATTATCCTTTATATATATGTTTGTTATCTTTCCAAAAATAAACCACTATAAGCTAAGTCTGGCGGCACGAGTTTTTGCCGCAGACGGTAAAATTAATATAAAATCCCCGTTTATTTATTTATTTATTTTTTACCTGAGAAGCGTGGTGCGGTAAATAGGTCTGGTTGTTGGCACCGATGGGGGAGTATTTTGGGAGTGGTGCATTGTTGTGGTTGTGGTTGTGATTGTGGTTGTTGTTGTTGGGATATATGTGTACGTCACCACCACCGCTATCGCCGCCGCCGCCTCCTCCGCCAATCCCCGTGAATCCTTCCATCGTCTTCACTCCGCTTTTGTCACCATCTATAAACGCCTGTAATGAGGTTTAAAAATGTTTATTATTACACTGTATTTTATTATTATGTGTTGTATTGTATGCGGTCGTATTCTAAATAATTACCGAAAAAATTATTATTACACTGTATTTTATTATTATGTGTTGTATTGTATGCGGTCGTATTCTAAATAATTACCGAAATAATTACTGAAAATATAACACGTCTCCAACAACAATGATTATTTTTTAATTATTTTGATTTTGAAGTGATTAGATATCTTTAAAAAATATCGATAAATAACATGCGGTCGTATTCTAAATAATTACCGTAACACTTGACATTTTGAGAATAATTATAATACGTCACCAACAACAACAACTTATATTTATATTATCTTACTTACCTTTATTATTACCTTGCTTATATATTAAAAAGGAACAATTACTGGCTTCAATATAGTGGGTTTGTGTTGTTATATATGGTGAAAATAAGGTATAAAGAGACTGTCAGGATATAATGAGTTAATAAAATAAATAATCATACTATAGTCTGTCCAATGATGATGATGATGACAAAGTTTGGGTGTCGCCTTTACAACGGTACTCTCTCATACACACACACACACACACACACATGACACATACCCTGCATTCGAACTCAGCCTCGATCTATAGGTGTACTGGGTGGGGAAATGAACAATACCACATGCGATTCGAAGCTTTTTCTGTTCCTCACACTCTGGCAGGTCAGGAATTATGTATCACGAGTGTACACACATTACATTTTCACTCTCTCTATCCTATACAATTATTCTCATCTTCCCTACACACTTTACTGCCTTCATTATTCCATCTATGACCAAATGTAAAAAGTGGTATATATTTTTCGTATCACTTTTCAACTTCTACTTCTCATATTTACTTGTATTTTGGTTGTAATGCAGTTTGGACAACTTATTCCAGTTCCAAATTTATCGTAGAGTCTTAAAATACAAACGAAATACGTGTATCTGTTGTAATATTAGACCAGAAAGCAATTTATTACAAATATGTAGTTCTGGGAGGAAAGATTGTGAATATGTATTACAGAAGGATATGTATATTTCCTTCTGTTATTCATACTTATACATACATACATATAGTTGTGAATATGTATTACAGAAGGATATGTATATTTCCTTTTGTTATATATACTTTTAAACATACATACATATAGTTGTGAATATGTATTACAGAAGGATATGTATATTTCCTTCTGTTATATATACTTATATACATACATATAATTATATAGTTGTGAATAATATGTATTACAGAAGGATATGTATATTTCCTTGTGTTATATATACTTATACATATAGTTGTGAATATGTATTACAGAAGGATATGTATATTTCCTTCTGTTATACATTTCGTGAAGCAGACCTGGCAACACTGCAAGTTCACTATTTATACTTTTGTTGTGCATCAGACCTGGCAATACTGCAAGGTTCAGTTCCTCCCAGCCCGCCAAAATTGAAGTGGTTTGTTTATTTCATTATTCGTTATATTATTACGAAATTAACGTGTAAATATTAGTTATTCAGACTTTATAAATAACGTAAGTATTGACTAGTGTAATTAGACGGTTAATGAAGTGTGATTAATGAGTAATTAGTGACATTAATTACATACATAAAGTAAATTTAGTGAAATATTCGTAGTGACTTACACAAAAATATTCCTGCACCCCCCTAACACTCCCCCAAGCCTGTTCCCCTATACCCACACACCCCTAACACCCCCTCCAAACCTGTCCCCCTAACACTCCCCCAAGCCTGTCCCCCTATACCCACACACCCCTAACACCACCCAAGCCTTTCCCCGCACCCCCTAACACCCCCAAGCCTGTCACCCCAGAGTAACCCCCCTCCCCCCCAGACCATATCACCCCACACTAATTCCCCCCTTCCCTCCCCCCCCCCCCAGGTCATGTCATCCCAGAGTACAGAGAGTGGAGTGTCATCGGTCGTCGGCAGAGTGGCTTACATAGTGGACCGTAAACTATTGACAGCAGCGGACTCCATACCTGTCTTTAAACATAGGGTGTGTGTGTGTGTGTGTGTGTTTTTAAAGGATAGTTGTCTTTAAACATAGGGTGTGTGTGTGTGTGTTTTAAAAGGATATTTGTCTTTAAACATAGGGTGTGTGTGTGTGTGTTTTAAAAGGATAGTTGTCTTTAAACATAGTGTGTGTGTGTGTGTGTGTTTTAAAAGGATATTTGTCTTTAAACATAGTGTGTGTGTGTGTGTGTGTGTGTGTGTGTTTTAAAAGGATAGTTGTCTTTAAACATAGTGTGTGTGTGTGTGGGTGTGTGTGTGTGTTAAAAGGATATTTGTCTTTAAACATAGTGTGTGTGTGTGTGTGTGTTTTAAAAGGATATTTGTCTTTAAACATAGTGTGTGTGTGTGTGTGTGTGTGTGTGTTTTAAAAGGATAGTTGTCTTTAAACATAGTGTGTGTGTGTGTGTGTGTGTGTGTTTTAAAAGGATAGTTGTCTTTAAACATAGGGTGGGTCATTATTACTTTGTATGTGTGTGTGTGTGTGTGTTGAAAGGATTGTATGCATGTTAATAGGTTAGTATGTGTGTGGTAATGAATAAAACACAGAGTCAGTAAATCACTCATGTATATATTTATTTATTTACTGTAGTTATTATTATTTATTATTATTATTTATTATTATTGGTAGTATTAGTATTAGTATTAGTAGTATTAGTATTATTATTACTAGTAGTATTAGTATTTATTATTATTAGTATTATTATTATTATTTCTCTCCCTCCCCCCCCCCCCCCAGGCTATAATGACACACAGCCTGATCACAGCGTTTGGTTTGGCGTCCAAGATGCAGGTGGTGGAGTCCCGTGTCGCCCTCGAGAGTCAAGTCCGTCTCTTCCACTCGGAGGAATACGTCACACTCCTCCAGGCCAACGCGGACACCCTGAAGCCCGAGGAGGAGGAGGAGTACGGCCTCGGGTACGACTGCCCAGTGTTGCCAGATCTGTGGGGGTTGGTGTGTCAGCTGGCCGGGGGTACGCTGACGGCCGTGGATCAACTTATTAACGGCAAAGCTAAAGTGGCTATTAATTGGTGTGGAGGATGGCATCACGCTCAAAGGTACAGTATGTGTGTTGGGGAAGGATTAAGGGGGTGTGGGAGTAGGGGACTGGGGGGGTGCGGGAATAGGGGACAGGCTTAGGGTGGGGTGCGGGAATAGGGGGACAGGCTTAGGGGGGGGGGAATAGGGGGACAGGCTTGGGGTGGGTAGAAAGCAGTTCCCCCATTCCCGCACCCCCCAACCCCCACCTTAAAGGTGTGTGTGTTGGTGGAGGATTTGGAGGC
>JAWZYT010002988.1:0-40000 GCA_034508575.1 Petrolisthes manimaculis | reverse complement strand
ATTTTTTTCTATTATATTTTTTACATTATACATTACATTATATTATTAGGTACATTATCTACACATCATTACATACCTATTTATTTAGATATATCTGTATTTTTTGTAAATTTTTGTACATACACTTTTTTTTTATCAATTTCGTACCCCTCGTAAAAATCGTCGCTGTAACGGACAAATGGCTTTAACGTATTCCATTCCATATTAGTACGTTAAATCGAGGTTAAATATACGAACATTTATAGTTATACATACATACATACATAAACAATTATACATATATACATATACAATTTTATATCATACATATACACACATACATACATAAACAATGATTATACACATATAATGTACATATAGAATTATACACACATACATTTATACATACATACAGTACATAATTTATTTTCTATCTATCTATCTATAGCTCTGACGCCTCGTATTTAGTTTATTTAATGGAAATATTTTGAGTTATAGACCGGGGGGGGGGTAATACAGGTGAGGCCAGGTAACACATCTTCACCTGTCATTATCCATCTTCCATTTACACATCCACATTTTATCATCATCTTGTACAACATTTTTAATAAATAAATGAATATCTTTGTAGACTGAGTTCCTCGTTCAACCCCACAAAAATAAATACTCAGGTCTGTTTCTTAAGGGGGTGCGGGAGTAGGGGACAGGCTTGGGGGGGGGACTAGGGGGGTGCGGGAACAGGGGGACGGGTTTGGGGTGGGTAGAAAGCCTGTCCCCTATTCCCGCACCCCCTTAAGGACTCTAGTTCCTCACCTCGCATCATCACCCCTTGCACCTTTCCATTTCAATTTTCACCCTATTTCCCTTTAACATTCGCCAAAGCCAAAATATCAATACCAGTGCTGCCCACGTGATGTGTTGCTTTGTGTGGTTGTATATAAATCATACTCGGAAGTACTGGGCATGTACAGTACAAACAGGCCTACAAGTACTATAAGTATATTTCAAACTACAAGTACATACATGGAATCGTGTATGTGAGTACGAGTGTAGGAGTACATTTACAGTCTCCAAAAATTATCGGCATAATTTAGGAGATGTTGCACCATGTGATTATTTATCTCTGTTAGCTAGTGACAACCACACTGTTAACAGGTTACTCTAGCATATAATCTCTCTCTAAGTTAGCACCCTAGCCTAACTTAATCCGCACATAGCTACATATTGCGACTCTGTAGACTAACTCCTGTTATTAATAAAAAGTGAGTAAACTACTTAATCTTGCTTGTATCTTCTCAAACCATATAATAATAGTTCACTTGCGAAGCTTATGTTGTCATTTGTAGTCTGTATAGTAACTGGAATATGCACATGAAAATTACCTGAAGAAATAAATGGATAATATAAGTTACAATGTCCCAAGTGATTGATTTCACTGCATGAGTTTGGGATGAAACATTAGTAATAGTAGATGAAGTGTTATTATTAGTTGTCATTGTTGTTGTTATTATTCGTTGCCACGGTGTATGATGAAGTGTTAATTACTTTATGTTGATGAAGTGTTATTAGTTTGTGAAGCCGTAGAGTTAATTATGTAGATTTAGTAGGAGGAAGGTTAGTGGTTAATTCCCTACCTTGTATTGTCTAAATCTAGTGCAATTATATTTTTACTCAAGAGTGAAGTTGCACTTTGTATAATACTTACACTTTAATTAATTATCTCGGTTAGATCAACTAAATAAGCTTTCACTACTTTGCCAAGCTACGTGTTCGCTTGCTTAATTATACTCTGTTCAAAACTTTTGTTCCTTTTGGCCTCTTATGCTTAGATAGATAGATAAAGATAGTTACATATATAGATAGATATAAATAGCGATAGATAGACAGATAGAAATAGCTAGATAGATAGAGGCTAGTGGAACACAAATTTTGCTTGAAGAAAACAAGAACACATCTGTATATAATATTTTTTATACGTGAAGGCATACGCATATGTTAATACTCACAATTATGAATACATAATAGAATGTGTAATGAGGAAATATTGTTAAATACGTGTACATATAATATTATATCCTATAGGGTGATGATATAGAATTGTGTTATATTTTTGTAACTGTTGGATAGATTTTGTGAATGTGGATACTCAGCTTTTGGAAAATAATGAAGCCTTACAAGTGTGATTGGTTGGTAAGCTTACAAACCAATACCACTGTGGAATGACCTCATTATCTACCGTTATAAAAATAAAAGGTAAAAATGAACATAAACATACAAGCCTAAACCCGACCATGACAACGACGACAACAACAACAACAATAACAACAGAAAGAAGAAAGTGGTATACGGATAATTATAATCATAATTTCTCTTTTTTTGACGTAATAATGGACTTTTTTTTTTACTTTTTTAACTACTAGACAACATAAAGTAATTCCTCCATTGTTAATATATCAAATTTTAAGGTTAAAAGTGGTTATTTATGACTTTATAAGGTTTAAATATTGGTGGTGTGTGTGTGTTCGTTAGTGTGAGTGTATGTGTTTATTTTTCGTGTGTGTGTGTGTTTATTTTCGTGTGTGTGTGTATATTTTAGTGTGTGTGTGTGTGTTTTTTTTCGTTAGGGTGTGTTTTTTTCGTGTGTGTGTGTGTATTATTTTTAGTGTGGTTCGAGTGTGTTCATTTTAGAGTGTGTGTGTGTGTGTATTATTTTTTGTGTGGTGTGAGTGTGAGTGTGTATGTGTGTTTGTGAAGAGTGTGTGTGTGTGTTTGTGAAGAGTGTGAGTGTGTATGTGTGTATGTGAAGAGTGTGTGTGTGTGTGTAAGGGCAAGCGATCATCGGTACTCATATTTATAATTTTACAAAGTTAATATTTTAGTAATAGTCTAAGTTAGTGTTTGACGGTAATCTTTGCTCGTTATCCTAATTTGCCGCTCTCCTGATTCGGTTAGGTCAGGTCAGGTGAGGTCAGACTAATTCTATTTAATTTTCTGTTAGGTCAGGTCAGGTGAGGTCAGACTAATTCTATTTAATTTTCTGTTAGGTCAGGTCAGGTGAGGTCAGACTAATTCTATTTAATTTTCTGTTAGGTCAGGTCAGGTGAGGTCAGACTAATTCTATTTAATTTTCTGTTAGGTCAGGTTAGGTCAGGTCAGACTAATTCTATTTAATTTTCTGTTAGGTCAGGTCAGGTGAGGTCAGACTAATTCTATTTAATTTTCTGTTAGGTCAGGTTAGGTCAGGTCAGACTAATTCTATTTAATTTTCTGTAGTGTTTTTCCAACGAATCTAGTTCAATTAAATATGGCGAAAATGAAGTGTTTATGGAGTTTGGGGGGGGGTCATATCTCCCCAAACATTAAGGGGGTGTGGGAGTAGGGGACAGGCTTGGGGGAGTTTTGGGGTGTGTGGGAGTAGGGAGACTGGCTTGTGGGGGTTAGTGTGGGTGCGGGAATAGAGGACAGGCTTCCAACCCCCCCCCACCCCCACCCTAAGCCTGTCCCCCTACTCCAGCACCCCCTAACCCCCCCAACCTGTCCCCCAATTATCACACCCCCTTAAAATGCGACGGCCTTGAACAATAAATGCATTAAAAAAAAACACTATAAAACACTACAATCTTGAAGCCTTCAGTCCAAACCTGATTATGGTCCAATACTTAACTATTACCCATTTTTTTTCCACAGAGAACTTTAATCCGAGCAGCTGACAAGACGAGGAAGTCACAGAAACAAAAATAGAAGCTGAACTGTGAATTATTAATATTATACGACTGTGAATTATTAATATTTAAATACTTATTAATATTATACAGCTGTGAATTATTAATATTATAATTATTAATATGATACGACTGTGAATTATTAATATTATTCTTATTAATATTATGCAGCTTAGAATTATTAATATTATACATACGACTATGAATTATTAATATTATAATTATTAATATTATACAGCTGTGAATTATTAATATGATACAACTGTGAATTAATATTATACATACGGCTGTGAATTATTAATATTATAATTATTAATATTATACATAAAGCTGTGAATTATTAATATTACACATACACAATGGACTTTAATGAGACTTACGAGGACACTGTTTCATCCGTCGCCTTTGCCGCTCGGATCGGTGATGCCGCGACACTCAAGGTAGAGAAGACATACAGTATTTATTTTAATATTATTATTTTGTATTATTGGTATTTGGTTATTATTTTTATTATTTGTTATTATTTTTATTATTTGTTATTTTTATTATTTATTATTTTTATTATTTGTTATTACTGTATTTTTATTATTTGTTATTATTTTTATTATTTTGTATTATTAGTATTTGGTTATTATTTTTATTATTTGTTATTATTTTTATTATTTGTTATTATTTTATTATTCGTTATTATTTTGTATTATTAGTATTTGGTTATTATTTTTATTATTTGTTATTATTTTACTACTCTTATTATTAGTAGTAGTAGTAGTAGTGTTTTGTTGTTATTTTTATTACTTTTATTACTATTTTATTACTGTTATTATTATTATTATTATTATTATTTTTTTTTTTATTACTCTTATTTGTATTTTAGGAACAAATAATAAAAATAATAATAATAATAGTAATATAAGTAAATATTTAGCCCCTTTCATTGCTAAAATAACTTGGTAAAAATGCAGCTAAGTTAATATATAAATAATAATAATAAAAAATAATATATACTGTATTAATTTTTATTTTTTATTTTAGGAACTGATTAAAGTGCACCACAATATATAAGTTAATATATAAATAATAATAATAAAAAATAATATATATTAATTTTTTATTTATTTTTTAAGTTAATATATAAATAATAATAATAATAAAAAATAATATATATTAATTTTTTATTTTTTATTTTAGGAACTGATTAAAGTGCACAACAATATATAAGTTAATATATAAATAATAATAATAAAAAATAATATATATTAATTTTTTATTTTTTATTATAGGAACTGATACAAGTGCATAACAATATATAAGTTAATATATAAATAATAATAATAAAAAATAATATATATTAATTTTTTATTTTTTATTATAGGAACTGATACAAGTGCATAACAATATATAAGTTAATATATAAATAATAATAATAAAAAATAATATATATTAATTTTTTATTTTTTATTATAGGAACTGATACAAGTGCACAACAAACCGACCATTTTATACGACAACCGAGGCTGGCGGCCATTACACGAAGCAGCCAGTCACGGCCACCTCGAGTGTGTACGTCTGTTGGTTATGGCTGGTGAGTATGTATGTATGTATGTATGTATGTATGTATGTATGTAGACTTGAAGCAGCCAGTCACGGCCACCTGGAATGTGTACGTCTGTTGGTTATGGCTGGTGAGTATGTATGTATGTTGCATCCGCTGGTAACATTTGAGGATGGCGGGTGAAATTGGTGTGTATGTGTGTGTGTGTGTGTGTGTGTGTGTGTGTGTGTGTGTGTGTGTGTGTGTTGAGTGTTGACCATAACTAAGTTTGGTGTTTCCTTTATCACAGTTCTTCAACAAACCTATTTATTGTTTGTCTCTTTTTATTCTTTTTCTTACCTTATTTTTGTCATGACTTTCTTCTCTGTATTTTGCCGTTCCCGGGTTTCCTTCCGTCCTCATGTATGTGTGTGTGCAGGAATGGATTGTATGTGTATGTGTGTGTGTGTGGATGGGGATGGGGGATGAATTATACGTGTGTGTGTGTTTACATGGATTGTATATAATGTTACAATATACTGTACTATAATATTATGTAGTTTGTTGTGTATTACTATCCACCATAGGCCTACTTTATAAGCAACTCTTTGACTTTTTGAGGGACATTGAGATTTGGAATATCAAAATTATTATCTCAGAATCCAGTAATTGTAATGATAATTGATTACTAATGTATTATAATTTTGTTTGTGTACACGTGCTTATAGTGACTATAATAGTATACCACCTCAGTTGCTGATTACTGTTGTTGCTGATGGTGTGTAGACTTGGGTCCAAAATAGCCAGTAGACAGTTGGCTGGAAACTATAGTCTGTTCAAAATTTATGTTCCACTAGCCTCTATCTATCTAGCTATTTCTATCTATCTATCTATCTATCTATCTATTTCTATCTATCTAAGCATAAGAGGCCAAAAGGAACACAAGTTTTGAACAGAGTATAGTGGGTAGTAAAACCAGCCAAGTACAGTATTGCCCTCTATGACGGAATATAATGTAATAAACAAACACCTAAATATTTTATAAAGCCTTATTTACTACAACAGATGATGCAGAAGTGGATAGTTTAACCTTTAGTGGCTTAACACCACTATACCTGGCAGTTGTTAAACACTTGGAGATGGATGGTGAAAGTGAATGTGTTAAGATTCTACTGGAGGCTGGAGCTGATCCTGATATGTCACATGGTGTATCATGGTCATTACCTATTACTAAAGGTTAGTTAATAGTAGTAGTAGTAGTAGTAGTAGTAGTAGTAGTAGTAGTAATTATACTCTCTGATATGTCACATGGTGTATCATGGTCATTACCTATTACTAAAGGTTAGTTAATAGTAGTAGTAGTAGCAGTAGTAGTAGTAGTAGTAGTAATAGTAATAGTAGTAGTAATAGTAATAGTAGTAGTAGTAGTAGTAGTAATTATACTCTCTGATATGTCACATGGTGTATCATGGTCATTACCTATTACTAAAGGTTAGTTAATAGTACTGTAGTAGTAATAGTAGTAGTAGTAATAGTAGTAGTAGTAGTAGTAGTAGTAATAGTAATAGTAATAGTAGTAGTAATTATACTCTCTGATATGTCACATGGTGTATCATGGTCATTACCTATTACTAAAGGTTAGTTAATAGTACTGTAGTAGTAGTAGTAGTAGTAGTAGTAGTAATAGTAATAGTAGTAGTAGTAGTAGTAATTATACTCTCTGATATGTCACATGGTTTATCTTGGTCATTACCTATTACTAAAGGTTAGTTAATAATAGTAGTAGTAGTAGTAGTAGTAGTAGTAATTATACTCTGTAAGGTATGTATAATATGTATTAATTGTATTATTTGTTTATCTTTCTAACAGCTGTAAGGAATGTTGCATTAGTCAAACAATTGTTGGACGCTGGAGCAGATCCTAACAGAGAAGAGTTTGAGAATGGTACACCACTACATGCTGCTGTGGAAGAGGTGTGTATGTGTGTGTGTGTGTGTGTGTGTGTGTGTGTGTGTGTGTGTGTGTGGATGGACGAGGATTGTATGTGTGTGTAGGGATGGGGGGATGGATTGTATGTATGTATGTGTGTGGATGGGGATGGATTGTATGTGTGTGTGTGTGGATGGGAATGGGGGATGGATTGTATGTGTGTGTGTGTGTGTTTACATGGATTTTATATAATGTTACAATTTTTAAGATATAATACTACATGTATATCTTAAATGTTTACTAAATTGTTTGTATATTTGTTTACAGGGAACATTGAAATCTGCATCATTGTTTACACGTTAGATATTATTTCTTTAATGTTTACTAAATAGTTTGTTTATTTGTTTATTTTGTTTACAGGGAACATTGGAATCTGCATCATTGTTTACACGTTAGATATTATTTCTTTAATGTTTACTAAATTGTTTGTTTGTTTATTTTTTTAATGTTTACTAAATAGTTTGTTTGTTTGTTTATTTTGTTTACAGGGAACATTGGACTCTGTGACTGTGTTATTGGATAGAGGCGCAGACATGACTAATATGGGTGAAGTTAGTCACACACCGTTCCATGCCCTCATGTTACAACACAGACGACTCACTCAACCCATGGATGTACTCCGATTATTTATTGATCGTGGTATTGATGTTAATATCAGGTACGTCTATGTGTGTGTGTATGTGTTTTTGTGTGTATGGAGTGTGGAGATTAAGTTGTACAGTACTATATAATAATAATAATAATAATAATAATAATAATAATAATAATATCTTAATTTACTAACACAATAGAGATATGAATGGTAGTACAGTATATATAATAATTTCTTTACTACACCTTTAATAACAATAATAATAATAACAATAACAATAGTAATAATAACAATAATAATAACAATAATAATAATAATAATGATAATAATAATAACAATAATAATAATAATAATAATAATGACTTTAGGGATATGGATGGTACAACTCCACTGATGTTGGCTGTACAAAGTGGCTGGAAATATGGAGTGTGGAAGTTATTGGAGTGTGGAGCAGATGTTAACTTGGTGAACTGTCATGACGTCCTCGCCTTACACTATGCCATCGAGTTCCCCAAGGACGACAACAACACTATCCAACAACAACAACGCAAGAGGAAGTGGCAGAGCGATGATGATGATGATGACGGTGATGGTGATGGCGATAAAACGGTGGATTATAGGTCAGTTCGCACTTTTTTTATTATTATTATACCGCTCCAAAGGGGGAGGTATATTGTTTTCGGTGCTGGATATTTATTTATTTATTTATTTATTTATTTATCTGTTGGTGTGTCTGTTTTAAATCTAGCGTCCACATTTTTTGCCGTATGATGTTAAAAAAATCGGTCGAAGGTCAAGGTCACAAAAAAATAAAGATAGCAAAGGGCGAGTGGTGGCTGGCATCTTTAAGGGGCGGTGTTGCCATACAATGATGTCTTGTTATTTTTTTTTATTATTTTTTTTTCTCGCCTGCATTATATAAGCTGTTGAATGTTGTTAAATCTGGAGTAAATGATTCCTCCAAACTATTCCAAGCAACAACAACAACAACATAACACCATTATTATATTTGTTGATATTGTTCTGTTGTTTCCTGACATACTTTGGAGGAATCAAGGCACTCCAATGTAACCAAAGTAAATTACCATCTTTTTAACTTGGCAACATTAGAATAAAGGATGCATATAAGTACAGTATAGTATATATATATATTTATTTATTTATTTATTTATTTATGTTGTGTACAGCTTTTGTGAATATGAGAGTGAATTACCATCCATCTTTTTAACTCTTTTTAACTTGGCAACATTAGAATAAAAGATGCATATAAGTACAGTATAGTATATACAGTATATATATTTATATTTATTTATTTATTTATTTATGTTGTGTACAGCTTTTGTGAATATGAGAGAGAAGAAGACACTGAACTACTTGAGAAAATGCTTAGTTTAACATCCAAGGAAAAGTTTATGCCAGACACTGATGAACCTCAAAGAGTGGTGAATGAACTTGTATCCTACAGCATCTATCATCTCGGTATACAATGGAAAAGGTGAGTACTCTATTCTATTCTATGTTAAATTATTACTGGTGTATGTTGTGTTGTATGTGTGGGTGTAATGTATGACGAAAGCCATTGTGGTAGTGTATATGTGTGTGTGTGTGCAATATATTTATACCACTTTATTATTATAAGTTTTTTTGCAGCAAATATTAAATCAGTGATGTTATAAAAAAAAAAATTCCTTTGTAAAAAAAAAAAAAAAAAAAAAAAAAAAATGTTGGAGATACAAGTATTTGTTGATTGTCTATCCATATATAAATAATAGTTAATATAATATGATATAGTATAATATAAATAATAGTTAATATAATATAATATAGTATAATATAATATAATATAGTATAATATAAATAATAGTTAATTTTTATACAGGTACAAGAAACTGAAGACATTACTGGACGCAGGAATTCCACCCGACCGATTCTTACAAGAAACAAGTGGACACATAGCTAACCTAACACTTAATCTCACTAATAGAAGATCAGAGGTATTGTATACATTATATATATATGGACACATAGCTAATTTAAGGGGGTGTGGGAATAGGGGGACAGGCTTGGGGGGGTTTTGGGGGGTGCGGGAGTAGTGGGACAGGCTTGGGGGGTTTGGGGAGACAGAGTTTGTTAGATATAATTAATACTGGTTGGTTGGTTGGGGAGCATCCTAACAATCCAACCCAGACTATTTATAAGCCTTCATTACTAAGATATTATTGTTATATATTTATCACACATATAGATATAATTAAGAATATTTATAAGCCTCCATTTCTCCTATATTATTGTTCTATATTTACCACACATATAGATATAATTAAGAATATTTATAAGCCTCCATTTCTCCTATTTTATTATATATTTTCTTTGTCCCAGATGCCTCAAGTCTTGGTGAACATTGGAGTGAGTTATGACACACCACTTGCCTTTATATTAAGTAGTTGGCCCATCAACACACAACTCGTACACCTCGTCAAATACATGGTGGAAAAAGGTGCGTTGGTGTGTGTGTGTATGTGTTTTTTGTGATATATTTAATGAAGTGTGTGTTTGTGTGTGTGATATTTAACCTAACATTAACCCAACCCAACCCAACCTAATCTAATCTAACCTAACGTAACTTTAACCTAACCTAACCTAACACTAACCTAACATTAACCTAACATTAACCTAACCTAACCCAACCCAACCCAACCCAACCTAACCTAACCTAACCTAACCTAACCTAACACTAACCTAACCTAACCTAACACTAACCTAACCTAACCTAACCTAACCTAACCCAACCTAACCTAACCTAACCTAACCTAACCTAACCTAACATTAACCTAACTTTAACCTAACCTAACACTAACCTAACCTAACCTAACCTAACCTAACCTTACATAACATTAACCTAACCTAACCCAACCCAACCCAACCCAACCTAACCTAACCTAACCTAACCTACACTAACCTAACACCAACCTAACTTAATCTTTCTCTCACCAGGTAGTAATGTTAATGCCATACATCCGTTGTGTCTTCCTCCGTTGGTGGCACTCGTCAAGAATAAGAGAGCCACGTACAAAGATGCAAGTCCCAGTCTGGAAATACTTCACTACCTTATTGAAAAAGGAGCCGACGTGATGTATAAAGTCAGGTATGTATGTTATGTTATTTTATGTTATTTATAAAGTGAGGTATGTGTGTTATGTTATGTTATGTATAAAGTGAGGTATGTATGTTATGTTATGTTATGTATAAAGTGAGGTATGTGTGTTATGTTATGTTATTTATAAAGTGAGGTATGTATGTTATGTTATGTTATTTATAAAGTGAGGTATGTATGTTATGTTATGTTATGTTATGTATAAAGTGAGGTATGTATGTTATGTTATGTATAGTGAGGTACTGTATGTATGTATATTAACTATCATTATATTAATTGTATATTATTGTATATTCATTATTATATACATTATTTATATAGTTAACTAATTAGTGATTCCTTACCAAACAGTGAATCGAACCCATTATCTGTTATTATATATTTAATTATATTATATACATTATTTATATAGTTAACTACTTATCAATCGTTTCATTATTATTATTATATACATTATTTATTTATTATTCATTATTATTATTATACAGTATACATTGTTTATTTATATAGTTGAGTAATTATTAATAGTTTCATTATTATTATTATATACATTATTTATTTATATAGTTAAGGGGGTGTGGGAGTAGGGGACAGGCTTGGGGGGGGGACTGGAGGTGTGTAGGAATAGGGGGACAGGTTTGGGGTGGGTAGAAAGCCTGTCCCCTATTCCCGCACCCCCCCAAGCCTGTCCCCCTACTCCCACACCCACCAAAACCCCCCCCAAACCTGTCCCCCTACTCCCACACCCACCAAACCCCCCCCCAAGCCTGTCCCCCTACTCCCACACCCACCAACCCCCCCCCCCCCAAGCCTGTCCCCCTACTCCCACACCCACCAAACCCCCCCCCCCCAAGCCTGTCCCCCTATTCCCGCACCCCCTTAACTATATAAATAAATAATGTATATAATAATAATAATGAAACTATTAATAATTACTCAACTATATAAATAAACTAATTTTTACATGTTTCCCCCCACAGAGACACGGACCCATTACCCGTTGCTGTTCATGTAGCTTCATTGTTCAACACGGCTGCTTTGTTCCGACTCCTACAGTCTGGTGTGCCTGTACATACCATCTATACACATCATACACTCAGACAACTTAAAGAAAACTATCAATTTACATGGCCACGGTATGTATTAGTAGTAGTAGTAGTAGTAGTATTGTTATTATTATTATTATACACTTAGACAACTTAAAGAAAATTATCAATATACATGGCCACGGTATGTATTATTATTATTATTATTATTAGTATTATACACTTAGAAAACTTAAAAAGAAAATTATATATATTACTATACACATATTATTAACCTGTATATGTTTTGTAACCCCCGTAACTCTCTTTTCTCCGTGTATATCTTTTGTAACCTCTGTAACTCTCTTTGTAACCCGTGTAACTCTCTTTTCTCCACGTGTATATCTTTGTAACATCTATAACTCTCTTTTCTCCAAGTGTATATCTTTTGTAACGCATGTAACTTTCTCCATTACAGTCCGTTCCACTTGTACGAGGGTTTTCCGTGGTTGATCATCTCTTGGTTACACACGGTACATCTCTTTGTGACTCACCTTCCCCTCGACACCTGCCTACTATTTAACAGAAGTGGTGACGACACAAACCTCACAGCGGCATGGCATAAACTAGATGAAAAGATGGGTTAGTAGTAGTAGTAGTAGTAGTATTTATTAGTATTATTAGTATTAGTATTATGAAAAGATGGGTTATTATTATTATTAGTATTATTCGTAATATTAGTATTAGTATTATTAGTATTATTTATTAGTATTATTAGTATTTGTATTATGAAAAGATGGGTTAGTATTATTATTATTATTATTATTATAATATAATATAATATAGAAAAAGAGAGAGAAAGAGATAGAGAGAGAGAGAGAGAGAGAGAAAGAGAGAAAGAAAGAGATAGAGAGAGTGTGTGTGTGTGTGTGTGTTAAACGATCCCTTCTTCCACAGGTACACCCAAGAGTCTTCAACAGTTGTGTATATTAACAGTAAGGAATGCTGTAGGTGAAGCAAGAGGTTGGTCTAAATTATCAACAACCTTACAACAACTCTCAACACGATTACAACTCCCACAAGCCATCTCAGACCTACTCCATTTTAAAAAGGTGTGTGTTATTACTTATATTACAACTACCACAACCCATCTCAGACCTACTCCATTTTAAACTGGTAAATAATGAGTTGTATGTGTGTTATTACTTATATTACAACTACAACAAGCTATCTTAAACCTACTCCATTTTAAAAAGGTAAATGATGAGTTATATCTCTGTAAATAGTTATTTTGTATCTGTTATTACAGTACTTACATTACAACTACCACATGTATAAGTATTTTTGGCAGTAAACATTTTCATGATATTTGAAGTTGTGGGACCTGGTGTGAGAGGCAGACCACCAGTTAGATGGCAAAACAGAGTGGAAGAGTATGTAAAGGAGAGTAACATGAGTAAGGAGGGAGTGTTGGAACAGAGTGGAAGAGTATGTAAAGGAGAGTAACATGAGGGGGAGGGGAGGGAGTGTTGGAACAGAGTGGAAGAGTATGTAAAGGAGAGTAACATGAGGGGGAGGGGAGGGAGTGTTGGAACAGAGTGGAAGAGTATGTAAAGGAGAGTAACATGAGGGTCAGAGGAGGGTTTGAACAAGTAAGGAGGGAGTGTTGGAACAGGGAAGACTGGAGACACTTCTGTCGTGGCCACACCCTTGGAGGGAGTTACCGGAGGGAACGAGGCATCAGAGCTATAGATAGATAGATAGATAGATTGTTACTTGATGATTTTAATGGATATTTTTAATGGATCTTTTAAATTTATATTTTTACTTGATGTTTTTAATTGATATTTTTAATGGATATTTTGACTTACTGTTTTTCCTTACTGTTTTTATTTTTAATTGATATTTTGACTTACTGTTTTTAATTGATATTTTTACTTACTGTTTTGACTTACTGTTTTGACTTACTGTTTTGACTTACTGTTTTTGTTTACTGTTTTATCAGATGTGCCTCGACTCCCTGAACCACATCCCTGCCAAGCTGAGACACACACGCATGACAATCAGAACACCACATGATGAAAGGGATGGTGATAGTGGCAGTGAATATGGTGCCATGTATTCACTATCAGACAGTAGTGATGGTGAACAGCCAAGATTATATGATGATGATGATGATGAGTTGGAGACGGATGATGAGGAGGAGTCGGAGGAGGATGATGATGAGGATGATGATGATGGTGATGAATATGATGATGATAATGATGGTGATAATAATGGTGAAGAGAAAATTGAGGAACAGCCTGTGGATTTTTTCATGGGAGCTGTGAATAGTGATGATAATGATGAGGATAGTGATGATGGTGAAGAAGAAGAAGAAGAATTAGAGGAGGAAGAGGAAGAAGAAAATGATGATGATGATGATGATGATAATGATGATAATAATATTGGGGAAGAAATGAAAGATGATAATGAACAACAACAACAACAAGAAGGGGATGATAATAATAATGATGATGATAATAATAATGATAATAATAATAATGATGATGATGATGATGATGATGATGACGGTATGATGAATTATGTCCCCGGGGCGGAGCTTCCTTTAGACGTATTATTTTGGGAACCCGAAAATGATGATGATAATAATGATGTCGTTTTAAATATGGAAAATAATGATGATGAAATAGATGATGATGATGATGATGATGATGATTGTTGGAGAGATGATGATGATGATGATGATGATGATGATGATGATGTGGTGGTAGAAGAAAAAAAGAAAGATATTGTAAATAAGAAAATTAATGATGATGATGATTGGGGAGAATAAAATAAGAATAAAATATAATGAGAAATTATTGATGATGATGATGGAAAGAAATTAATGATAATGATGATAATAATAATGATAATGATGATGATAATAATAATGATAATAATAATGATGATGATAGAAAGAAATTAATAATAATAATAATGATGGTGGGAAGAAATTAGCGATAATGATAATAATAATAATAATGATGATGGTGGGAAGAAATTAACGATAATAATAATGATGATGATGATGATAATAATAATGATAATAAAAATAATGATAATAATAATAATGATAATAATAATGATAAGATAACAATGAAAAATGATGATGATAATTATGCAAAAACTCTCCTAATATTTACAACAATGATTATAAGATACAATTAATTTTTATATAACGTGTTGTATGACTTTTGAATGTGACTGTACATACATTATAATAAACACTTAGATGATGAATACAAAATGAAAAAAAAAATATTGGTTAATTAAGTATTATTAATTAAATAAGATTAGAATAATTATATTGTACTCACAGTAATTAATTTTTAGGTTTCTGTAAAATTCTCATGTAATAATAAAAAAAAAATAGTTATTTAAACCGTCACCAGGAAAATTATTAATTAAATGAAGCATCGAATTAAGAAAGTACTGTATGGGGAATTTCTGGAACTAATCCACTAGATGTCAGTGCTGTGCTGTGTTGTCAGTTCAGGCCACAGGAGCTAAAATATTGTGTTTTTTTAAATCCCATCAGCTTACAATTGCATAGAACCTTGATCATTATGATACTTTCAAAATCCTGCATCGACTTTTTAATAGCCTGTATGGATAATTTTGAGATAAGTTGGTTAAATTAGATATTTTTGTTTGGTGAATATCGACCTTCTGCTGTCGATATTTAATAAAAGGCATAGGCCAAGGCTAAAATCTATTGATTTGGACAATACAAATAAATATGATTAAGACTGTACTACATAATTATGACGTAACATACCGGTACCCAGTAACATGGTAATATATAGATAGAGTTATTTTTTTAGAGATATTAGCATCTCCTTCAAGTGAGCGACAAGGCAAAAGTATTGGAGCGAGACTCAGCGAGTTGGAACCCAAACAAACATTTGAGAGTCTGTCTGGTGTCTGTCTGAGACTGATGAAAGTCCTCACTCCTCAACACCTCAACAATACACTTATCAACCATCAAGCCATCATGATGTTGTGTCCCTCAATGTGTTAATAAACACGGGGGACACGTTTGTTTTGTTTCCCTCCATGATTCGACTACTTTGCCAGCACATTCGAGTTGCCTATTCTCAATTGAAATATTTATTTCAATAAACCAGGAAGTTGATCTATGTAATTGGGAGTTTTAACTATCACCTGTATGTTCTTTTTATGTTTATTGTATTTTCATTTACTTTGTTTACAATCAATGGTGTACAGTACCTGTTTGGTAATCCCGAGATGGACAAATAATCTGAATGCCAATTTCACCACAAAATCAACTTAACTCCTTTGATCACGAATAGTACTATTTTACCTGTGTTTTACTACTTAGAAAGAATTGTGTAGAAATATGTATCATTTAAGCTCGATGCATTTTTGTTTGTGTATAGAATGACTGTGAAGGAATATTTTATTTTGCTTGTGTGTGTGTGTGATGAAGCACCGATTGTGACGCCACCTGCTGACAACCTGCTGACAACCTGCTGACAACCTGCTCCTGCTCACAACCACCAGTTTACAAAATTCCCCATTACATGTATTTATATTTTTTTATTAGGAAGGATAAATTTCTCATAATATTTATTTATATTTGTATTTGTGTAAAGTTTTGGGTGTTATTATTACTGTAATTAATGGGGTGTGGGAGTAGGGGACAGGCTTGGGGGGGGTTTTGGGGGGGTGCGGGAATAGGGGGACAAGCTTGGGGGGGGTAGAAAGCCTGTCCCCCTATTCCCACACACGCCAAACCCCCCCCAAACCTGTCCCCTACTCCTTCACCCCCCTAACCCCCCCTCCCCAGCCTGTCCCCTATTCCCACACACCCCTAAATAATAAGTTTCCATGTGTGAGTTTTATTATTTGTTTTGTCAATTGTACAGTAAAATAATTATCCAAAACTTACCTTGTATAAATATTACTATAAATTAATAAATGTTGTAAATATATTAATGCTGTATAAAGGTTTAGTAAGTAATTAATTTTGTATTAATGATAATATTAATTAGTCTACTACACATATATATATAAATAAATAATAATATTGTTCTTTTTATACACAATTATGTATCCAATATTTTCTTTTTGTAATGTTATTAATTATTACCAAAATGAAATGAAGGAAGGAACTTTTGCATGTAAAGGTACAACATTTACATAAAAAAAATAAAACACATTTGTATTTTTACATAAGTGTGTTTTTCTTCAAACCAAAAAGTTAGACAATTAATTAAAGATTGCACGAGTTATGAAAATTATTGAAAGTTATTTTGTTTGTGAATTTGAAGGTTTGAAAATTAATTATACCTCAAAATAAACCATGAAACAGAACACCTATTAAGGGGGCGTGGGAGTAGGGGACAGGCTTGGGGGGGGGAGTAGGGGGACAGGCTTGGGGGGTGCGGGAGTAGGGGGACAGGCTTGGGGTGAGTGGGAGTAGGGGGACAGGCTTGGGAGGGCGGGGGGGGAGTTTGGGGGATGTATGTGGGAATAGGTGACAGGCTTTTTACCCAACCCAAGCCTGTCCCCCTATTCCCGCACCCCCCCAAACTCCCCCCAAGCCTGTCCCCTACTCCCACCCCCCCTTAATATTATATACCGATTACCTATTAATTACTATTACTATAAAACCATTAGACCTAGAATGAGGTAGAGAGGTATAGGCCTATATACATACATAACAATACATAACAATACATACATACATACATACATACATACATACATAACACATACATACATACATACATACATAACACATACATACATACATACATACATACATACATAACAATACATACATACATACATACATAGCTTTATTTATACCAAGTGAGATGAAGGGATGGGGTTTTGGGGGGTGCGGGAATAGGGGGACAGGCTTGGGGGTGGGTGGGTTGGGGGGTGCAGGAGTATGGGTACAGGCTTGGGGGGTGCGGGAATACAGGGACAGGCTTGGGGTGGGTAGAAAGCCTGTCCCCTTATTCCCGCACCCCCCTAACCCACCCACCCAAGCCTGTACCCCTACTTTGTGTATGATAAGGATAGTATAGGTAATAATACGTTACAGGTGAGTTATGTTTATATTTAATGATAATATAAATATATATAAACCCAAAAATGTCATCATTTGTGTAATTTACATATTCATCATTTCAAATTTTCCCGCCAAAACACAAGACAATTGTAAGAAATAAACAAGATATTAATTGTTTTTGTTGGTGTTTATATTAATCATCTTAACAAGACAGAAAGGATAGGGAAAATATGTATGTGCAGAATATATCTTATTAATTTGGTTTTACTTCAGGAAAATAATAAAGTGATTGCATTTCTTGGTGTAAAGTTTTTTTTTTTGTCTCTCGGTCTGTGATTGGCTCAAAACCGTTTTCTGTTACAGTGTTGCCAATTTAGTAGATTTTACGCCCAGAGTGGCCAGTTATTATGACAGTTACCGGGATATATATATATATATATATATATATATATATATATATACGGTGATAAAAATGATGTTATTATATATAGTTATCAAAATATTGACATTACTATATATGGCAAATAATCTTACCTGAATATTTACGGCAAAAAATAAAAATAAAAGTAGTCTGCAAGCATTTCTATAGCGACTGAAAATATGTACTGTAAATAATACATATTATATTTATAAACTATATATGGGTCATTTTTACACTCTCAAGAATGATATCAATATTTAGTTTAATATATTTGGCTATTTCTGTGTAAATATTTGGGCTGGTTAAAGAAAGATATACTTGGCAATACTGAAGGTAAGCAGTTGGTCCTGACAAAACCAGTCGATATCAACCAGCCACCTGCGACCATTTAAATTCAGACAGCAGCTAACCGGGTACCCACTTGACCCAATACCCTCCATTTGAATACCACACTATAAAAAGGTGTCTGTGAATCAAACACAACTTAAAATTAACCCCTAAAAGTGTTTAAATAAGGTTAAACTAAATGTCCTTGTGGTTGGACTAGTATGGCCATGTGAGGTTTGAATAGTACCGTGAGACTTGATGGTGGTGGTGGGACGCTCGTGGGGATTTTGACATTTTTTGACATTTTAAAAGAATTGTGCGCGTCCTGGAGGCAATCATGAAAATGGAAGAGGTCAATGTAGGTGGACTAGGTGTCAATGTGACCTTAGATATCCAAAGAACAGACGGTAAGTAACTTAAAATTGGTGTTTAATAAATAACTTAAGGTATTATTATGATTTTCTCTGTTTGGGGGAAAGGCTGGGTTTTTAGTTTTTAGTTTTTTAGTTAGTGAGTGTACGAACTAATCCATATTATATCCTCTAAGTTAGTTAGTTAGTGACAGCCCTACCTAAAATAATATATCTAAATTTAATCGTAATGTTGGGTTTGGGTTTAGTTAGTGAGAGCCCGACCCAATGTATATATAATAATGTTGGGGAAGGGGAAGGTTGGGTTTGGGTTTAGTTAGTAAGAGCCCGACCTAAACTATATCTTACATATCTTGTAGTTAGGCTACGTGTGGCGGGTTTTATTTTTGCTGTGTGTGTGTGTATGTGTGTATGTACTGTACCTCTGTTGTTGATTTTTCCAGTATAGATATTATTATATTATTATAGTATAGATATTATTATATAGATATTATTATATAGATATTATTATATTCGGCCGTCGTAACTTTAGGCCGGATGAAATTTAGGCCGTAAGATGTTTAGGCCGAAGTGAGAAAAAAAAAAAATACATCAGCATAGGCCTAACATGAAAAATTATTATTGCCACAACCTACGTCTTATGTTACTATATAATGTTTATAAAATAGTATAATAATTTATAATATAAAAAATTTAACCATTCACTTGGAGGATAATGCATTTCATATAAATTTAACTCAACACCAGCAGATATCTATAGTTTCCTCCCACTCCCATCCACACTCTCTCTCATATATAGTTATAGATTGTATAATAATGAGAGATATTAGCAAGGTACGGGAGAGAGGTGGCTTGGGCAGATCTACGGCCTGTGTGTGTGTGTGTGTGTCATGGACTTTACTACTGTATATAACACAATATTCTATCTTGCAATAAACAAAATGGAATGTGAAAAGGATACAACCGATATAATGCTCAGGTGAATTAGTAGTTAGAGAACAAACATTAAACAAAATTTGTAAAGACCCTAGTAAAACCTTGGTAAATATGAAGTCCAGCTGTGACCAAAGGTATGACAATGTAATATAGAGGGAGTTTGTAGAGACCTCTTCCTTTGGAGGAAAATTATTTAAAAAAAAAACTAAAAAGAAACCTGGTCAATTAGGCCGTAAGACGATTCAGCCGTTTGACCGTTACGGCCTAAAGTGACTTACGGCCGAAACGACCAGGACCCGTAGTGGTGATGGTGAGAGTTGTGGTGGTGGTGGTGGATGAAAAAAGTTGACAGGAATAGTGGTGGTGATAGTTGTGTTGGTGTTGGTGGATATAAAAGGTTATTCCAATTATTCACCACTTTGTGAGGGAATGAATATTTCCTTTAGGTCGAGTCTTGCTCTCTTCTTGTATAATTTCTAGTGAGAGAGCAGACTAAATGGTTCCCATCTTTCAGTTCTTCAATTGTTCCCTCTTTTCTTTTTATTTCCTTCCTGTTTGTTGTCACACCTTTATCTCTATCACCTTTTTCTGGCGCTATACCACACCAATGTTGACAACCCTAATATCCATTAATCAAATCTTGTATATTTTCCATTTGTTATCTTGAGTAAGTTAGTGTTGTCGGGGTCGCATTTCAAATAACCCGTCTGTACAGTCACGGTCATACATTCCTATCAAGATCTTAAACGTTTCAATTGGGTCTGCTCAGGATCTTGTGTTTGCCAGAGTTAGTGACAGCCCTAACTAAAATATATCCTCTATCCTTGATTGTTATGTTGGGGAAGGTTAGTTGTTTAGTTTTAGTTAGTGAGTGCCCCACCCAATCTATATCTAACGTTAGTATTATTCTAGTGACAATCCGACCCTAAATATATCCTCGGTAAATTTATACTACCGTACTGTAGTAGTTTATTCAATATATTGTTGTATATTTTAGTATTATTCATTATTTTGGACCATTCTAACACACTTTTCATCTATGGTGTTTCTCTCGAGATGGAAGTGAAGTTGTGGCACCTGGTTGGCTACGGTACCCCTTTACTTGGTACAATGGGCATGGCAGAGATAGTACTATAGGGTATAAAGGGAATAGCACTACTCTACAGGTACAGGTACACCAGTCTAACAAGGAGGAACACACTATTTAAGAATATGAGTTGTGTACCTTTGGCAGATCAATTTGATTTAACGGGTTAGGTGTTAGTTAGTTATCTAAGAATTTAGATAAGTAGATCAGAGAGAGTGTGAGAGGCAGACCACCAGTTAGATGGCAGAACAGAGTGAAAGAGTATGTAAAGGAGAGTAAGATGACAGACAGAGTAGGGAGTGTTGGAACAGAGTGGAAGAGTATGTAAAGGAGAGTAACATGAGGGGGAGGGGAGGGCTGGAACAAGTAAGGAGGGAGTGTTGGAACAGGGAAGACTGGAGACACTTCTGTCGTGGCCACACCCTTGGAGGGAGTTACCGGAGGGAACGAGGCATCAGAGCTATAGAGAGATAGATAGATAAACAAACCTATATAATTTGTAAATAAGTACATACATTAGGATAACTTTGATGGAGCCCTGACTGGTTAAAAAATCCTTGTCGCTTCACTCACTTGGACAATATTTTTTTTATCTACTGTATATATAATTTTCTTTGGATAACAGTCTGACGTCACAAAATTCCCGTTATTTTTCTAATCAGTCTTTCTGAAAAATTTGATGTATTTCTAGTTACGGTATATATATGCAATATTTTGGGTTGATTCTTCTATATATTTTCTGTGTTTATATATAATTTTCTTTTTATAATCGGCATATTTTACATAACGTCATATATTTTTCGTACCAGTCTTTATAAAAAAAAAAATGTTCCTGTATTTTTTTTCCCTTTATACTGTATATACCTTTTTTTTATTTTCGCTATACAGTATATATACCATTTTTTTTTTTCCTATATATACGGTATACAGTTTTTTTTTATTTTACCCCATATATATAGTTTTTTTTTGTATTTTTCCCTATATATATACAGTTGTTTTTTTGTATTTTTCCCTATATATATACAGTTGTTTTTTTGTATTTTTCCCTATATATATACAGTTGTTTTTTTGTATTTTTCCCTATATATATAGTTTTTTTTAATTTTCCCTATACAGTATAGGTATACCGGTACTGTATTTTTTTTGTATGGATGTACCAATATAATTCTGTTGAGGTACAGTAATTCACTTTTTTTGTTACATTGGAGTGCCTTGATTCCTCCAAAGTATGTCAGGAAACAAACAGAACCACATCAACACAAATAATGGTGTTTAATAATAATAATAATGTGTTTACTCTATAAGGATTAACTCAGGGTATATCATTTATAATTTATTGTGACCTTATGAACAAAAATAATGGTGTTTAATAATAATAATAATAATAATAATAATAATAATGTTTACTCTAAAAGGATTACTCAAGGTGTTTGTTTATAATATATTGTGACCATATGTGGAGGTTAGGTTAACTAGTCTACTGTTTATACAAGTGTTTTTTTTTTGTGTGTGTGTTTTTTTAAGGGTTGTGTGTGTGTGTGTTTGTACGTATTTGTATCTGTAGCCTGTATGTGTGTGTGTGTTTGTACGTATTTGTATCTGTAGCCTATATGTGTGTGTGTTTGTACGTATTTGTATCTGTAGCCTATATGTGTGTGTGTTTGTACGTATTTGTATCTGTAGCCTATATGTGTGTGTGTTTGTACGTATTTGTATCTGTAGCCTATATGTGTGTGTGTTTGTACGTATTTGTATCTGTAGCCTATATGTGTGTGTGTTTGTACGTATTTGTATCTGTAGCCTATATGTGTGTGTGTTTGTACGTATTTGTATCTGTAGCCTATATGTGTGTGTGTTTGTACGTATTTGTATCTGTAGCCTATATGTGTGTGTGTTTGTACGTATTTGTATCTGTAGCCTATATGTGTGTGTGTTTGTACGTATTTGTATCTGTAGCCTATATGTGTGTGTGTTTGTACGTATTTGTATCTGTAGCCTATATGTGTGTGTGTTTGTACGTATTTGTATCTGTAGCCTATATGTGTGTGTGTGTTTGTACGTATTTGTATCTGTAGCCTGTATGTGTGTGTGTTTGTACCTATTTGTATCTGTAGCCTGTATGTGTGTGTGTGTGTGTTTGTACGTATTTGTATCTGTAGCCTATATGTGTGTGTGTGTTTGTACGTATTTGTATCTGTAGCCTGTATGTGTGTGTGTGTGTGTGTTTGTACCAATTTGTATCTGTAGCCTGTATGTATGTGTGTGTGTTTGTACGTATTTGTATCTGTAGCCTATATGTGTGTGTGTGCATTCTTACCTATTTGTATCTTCATAGAATTGTGTGTGTGTGTGTTTGTCTTTCCTGGATATGTAGTGAGAATAAGATTTATATTTTTTATTTATTCATATATTTATCTTACAGCCCCTAGAAAATAATTAGCATATAATTTGCATACAGTATATAATTTGTATTTTCTATATAGATTACAACAGTACTTTCTCACTCACACACACATACACATACCCATTTCTTTGTCTCTCTCACACACACAGACAGAGAGGAGCCTAATCTCTCTCTCTCTCTCACACACACACACACAGACAGAGGAGCCTAATTCTCTCTCTCTCTCACACACACACATACACACACACACACACACAGTCAACCAGTCAGCCCAGCATACCTCATTCATCTGTCAGGGTAAAAATGAAAGTTGAACACCACGTGGGTTACTGCATGGTACTATATAAAAAAAATAGTATATAATATATGTTGTGTGTCTAGTGTAGTGAGTGTATACCTACCTACCCACCCTCTTTCCCCCCTCACACACACACTCACACTGCTTTCCCTGACACACACACACACACACACACACACTTCCCTCTCCTCCCCGACACACACACACACTGCTTTCCCTGACACACACACACACATACATACATACTGCTTTCCCTGACACACACACATACATACTGCTTTCCCTGACACACACATACATACATACATACTGCTTTCCCTGACACACACATACATACATACATACTGCTTTCCCTGACACACACACATACATACATACTGCTTTCCCTGACATACACACGCTTCCCTCCACTCCCCAACACACACACACTCCTCTCCTCTCCCTCCCTCCCTCGCTCTCCCCAACACACACACACACACACAGACGATCAGCTTGTCGGGTAAACTCTCTCTCTCTCTCTCTCTCTCTCTCTCTCTCTCTCTCTCTCTCTCTCTCTCTCTCTCACAGAGTTTATAAACACGTGTATTGTTTATGAATGAAATTGGTGGTCTGGTGTGTGTGTGTGTGTGTGGAGGGAGGAAGGAATAATTTGAGAACAGATATATGTAATAATTTATATTCTGGTGGATGTAAAAGGTTGATAGGAATGGTGGATGAAGAGGATATGTGGATGAAAGGGGTTAGGTGGATAATGTAACAGGAACACTGGTGGATGAAATGGATTAGCCCTAAGTGGATTATATATTATGTAGTGGATGTAAATGGTGGATGAAAGGGTTAGATGGATAATATAATAGGATGTTAAAGGTGGATGTAAAAAGTTAACAGTAATAATGGTGGTGGTAGTTGTGGTGATGGTGGTGATAATGGTGGTTGTAAAAAGTTAACAGTAATAATGGTGGTTGTGGTGGTGATAGTGGTGGTTGTAAAAAGTTAACAGTAATAATGGTGGTTGTGGTGGTGATAGTGGTGATAATGGTGGTTGTAAAAAGTTAACAGTAATAATGGTGGTTGTGGTGGTGATAGTGGTGGTTGTAAAAAGTTGACAGGAATGGTGGTAATAGTGATAGTGGTGGTGGTGGTGGTAGTGTTGTTGGTGAGTCATTGAGGAAGGCCCCGGGGTTCATGACCAGGGAACACCACAGACTTGGTCATCTGTGTACAAGTGTGTGTGTGTGTAGGTGTTGCATCTTGTACACACACACACACACACACACACACTCTCGTTGCATCTTGTACACACACACACACACACACTCGTTGATTCTTGTACACACGTTGCATCTTGTAAACACACACACACACACACACTGCATCTTCTAAACAAACACACACACACATACAGATAAATAAGTTTACATATTATATTAGCCTTTCTATCTATAATAATAATAATACAGTAATAATAATAATAATACCTTAATAATAATAATAGTGGTGGTGGTGGTAAAAGGAAGTTGTGAGATGAATGTATGTATGTGTGTATGTGCTTTTGGAAGTGGATGGATGGATGGCAAGGCAGAACAAGGCATGACTCACCCGTCTACCGGCCCTCAGTCTCTCTCTCTCTCTCTCTCTCTCTCTCTCTCTCTCTCGAAATCAGTTTGTTCCAGATTTATCAACACACACTCTCTCTCTCTCTCTCTCTCTCTCTCTCTCTCTCTCTCACACACACACACAAACAATTTCGTTACTGCACTAATGAATGAACACATGCACATGCTTACGACACACACACACACATACACGGGTAGAGAAACTGTTCTTTGCAGTAATAAGTGTATTGTTTCCCCCTTCCCTCCCTCTATACTCCCTCCCCCATCCCTCCTCTCCCCCCCCCTCATAATTCCCACCTCCCCTCCCTTTCCTCTCTCCCCCTCATAATTTCCCCCACCTCTCCTCTCTCTTCTCTCTCCCCCTCATAATTTCCCCCTCAATTCCCCCCTCCCCTATCCCCCTCAATTCCCCCCTCCCCTATCCCCCTCAATTCCCTCATCCCTCTCCCCCCCCCATCCCTCCTCTCTCCCTCTCCCTGCTTTTGTTTTTGTTCTGGTCACTACATAATCACCATCACCACGTCCACGTCATACTCGTCATCACCAATGCCATTTTATTTACCTGCCTCCACCAGCCTTCTTACATCAGTCACTGGTAGTCACGAATAACAGGTGGTGCTGTGTGTGTGTGTGTATGGTGGTTGTGTGTTGGTGTGGTGGTGGTGGAGGTGGTGGTTGTTTGTGTGTGAGGTGGTGGGTGTGTGGTATGTGGGGAAGAGGTTGTGGTGTGGTATGTGGGGTGGAGGTTGTAGTTTTGTATGTGTGTGTGTGAGGTGGTGGTAGTGTATGTGTGTGTGGAGGGGGTAGTGGAATGTGTGTATTATGTGTGTGTGTGTGTGAGTGGTTAGCCTTGTGTATTCTGGTGTAAACAGGTAGACTGGATGTGATTACTTTTATTTCTTTTACTTGGTATATCTCTGCTTCCATTTCCCTATAAAATATACCTAAAATTCACAGCTAACAAACACACACACACACTGCAAGATTATTATTATACAGGTACACACATTTAATTCCATATGGTACTTTACACACACATACACACACACACTGCTACACACATTTAATTCCATATGGTACTTTACACACATACAACCAACCACATTTAAAATCCTTTTTTATCGATTCCTTCACTCAGACATTTCTTACATACACTTACTTATTGCCTGTCTGTGTGTATCTGCTTACCTTCATACTTACTTACTGCCTGTCTGTCTGTGTGTGTGTGTGTCTGCCTACCTTCATACATACTGTCCCCCAGTCACTACCCACCCATCCACCCACCCCAGCTGCCTGCCAGTTACTACTTACTACTTGACTCTCAGTTCAGTAAGACACCTCGCTGCGTCTTAACGGCAACGTGTAGTCACTATAGGGTTTGTTTACATTGTGGAGGAAAGGTGTGTAGTGTAGTGTAAGAGACAAGGAAGGGATATATCTGTACCTATAGTCGTGGTGGTGGTTGGGGACTGACAGCTGTTGTGTTGTGTTGTGTTGTGGTAGAGTTGAAAGTTTTCGTGAAGTGAGTAAGTCAGTCCCGTTCGTTTTGTTGCCTTACCTCCATCTTGCTGCTTTGGTTGGTTGGCTGTGTGTGTGTGTGTGTGTGTCTGTCTGTTCACGCCCACTTACTCACTCACTCGTTCGTTCGGTGCCCAGTGATTATTTATTCGTTCGTGTTTTTGTTTACCCGTGTGTTTGTGTAATAAAAGGAACAATATTAAAAAAACAAAAAAACAAATATGGGAGCCAAAGGAAGCAAGAAACTAAGTAAAGAAAGAAGATGGGGGTCACTAAAGGAATGCTACAGATCATCACAACAACAACAACAACCCAACATGGTTATACCTACCATAAAAATACATCCTGATACACCCACACAACAACTACAACAACAACAGCAACAGAACATCAACAACAATAGCAACACCCTCCCGGACTTCAGGACCCTGCAACATCAACATCACATGATCAACATAATGAACAGAAGTAGAAGTAACAGCAGTATCATCAGCAGAAGTAGTAGTAGTAGTAGTAGTAACCTCAGTCAATTATCATCTTGTCAAAATATAGGTGGTCGTGGTGGTGCCAGAAGAATGTTACCTGCTGCTCCAATAACTACTACTGATGTTGGTGATGGTGGTGGTGAAGATTTTAACAACACCAATACCAATACCAAATCCCGTGTTGATGTTGATGGTGGTGGTGTTGGCTCTCCCTGGTCAACTAGAAAGGGTAAACAGAGAACTACTACTACTCCTACACCCACTACTACACCTACTACTACACCTACTAGGAATAGAAGCATGACCTCACCAGCTACACCCAACATGAACAAAAAGAACAAGTCCACAACACCCAAACCCACATACCACTACCATTACCTGCCTACACAAGTTGGTGATGGTAGTGGTATTTGTGTTGGTGGTGATAGTGATCTGTTCCTACCTAGGCGACTTCAACACACTGTAACACCCAGTCCAAAACAAGGTATATTATTATGATGATGTATTTGATGATGATGATGATGATGGTGTATTATGATGATGGTGATGTATTTGATGATGATGTATTTATTATTATTGTTGTTGTTGTTGTAGTGAATGAAACAGAAATGATGAAATATGTAGGTGATATGAAAGATTTATTTACTATTCCAATTATTATTATTATTATTGTTGTTGTTGTTGGTTAAATTTATACCGGAAGAAATACATACATACACACACACCCTCAAGGACGTAACCTACCCCCCCCCATATCTCCCCACCCCCACCCCCCATCAAGTCAATCCAGTCAACCTTTACTAACCTTTTAATAATATAATCCACTTTTTTATAATTTTCAGCTTCTCGGTATTTTAATTAAAGGTGTAATTGACTTTTGTCACATTGGAGTGTGCCTTGATTCCTCCAAAGTATATATATAATTACCGGTATGTATGTCAGGAAACAGGATTAGTTATAGATTAACAAAAATAATAGTGTGTGTTGTTGTTGTTGTTGTTGTTGCTTGGAATAGTTTGGAGGAATAATTTACTCCAGTTTTCCCCACACTAGACATTGTATTGTCCTCTTGTGTGTGTGTGTGTGTGTGTGTGTGTGTTTTAAGACCCTGTGATCGTGTATGAAAACAAATTGGAGACTTCTGATTCCTCCTGACCATGCCATGAAACACAACTCCTTCCATGTAGGTGTGTGTGTGTGTGTGTGTGTTTGTGTATGGTGGCAATATTTGAAGGATTAATTTATTTTTTATTTAATCTAAATTTTCTGACTACATCTCTAACCATAACAATACAAAAATAAATAACAATAACTAACAACAATTAAAACTAACAATAATAATAACTAAACAACAACAATAATAACAATAAATAACTACAACAATAATAACTAACAACAACAACTAATAACAATAAATAACTACAACAACAATAACTTATAACAACAATTATAACTAACAATAATAACAATAACAACAACAGAGTGTACAGTCGTCTACAATATAAGGAGAGAAAGGGTTGAGGGGATGAGGGTCATATGTCCATTTATAGTTATTTTATACCTACAACACCTACACATGCTATACCTATTTAACTAAAAAGTTAGATATATTTTTGAGAGGGGGAGAGAGGGAAGGATTAAGATATGAATGTGTGTGTGTGAGAGAGAGAGAGAGGGAAGGATTAAGATATGTGTGTGTGTGTGAGAGAGAATAATTGTGTGTGTGTGTGAGAGAGAGGGAAGGATTAAGATATGTGAGTGTGTGTGTAAGAGAGAGAGAAGGATTAAGATATGTGAGTGTGTGTGAGAGAATAATTGTGTGTGTGTGTGAGAGAGGGAAGGATTAAGATATGTGAGTGTGTGTGTGTGAGAGAGAGAGAAGGATTAAGATATGTGAGTGTGTGTGTGTGAGAGAGAGAGAAGGATTAAGATATTATGAGTATGTGTGTGTGTTTAATAATACACTATAAGGTAAATAAGTCACGTCTACTCATTAACTTTCCTTTGACATACATACAGTTAACTAAATATAAATGTAGACAACTTATTATAATACAAAGTTAAGTAAGGTGGTAAGTTCACTTTTATTATATTGGAGTGTTTTGATTCCTCCAAACTATGTCAGGAAACACGACCACATGAACATAAATAATGGTACCCTGTTGCCTGGAATAGTTTGGAGGAATAAGTTGCTCCAGATTTATGGTACCACTCAAAACAATGTGCTATATGCCCCCGTCCTCCTCTCTCCCCTTCCCCTCCCTCCTCTCTCCCTCCTCTCTCCCTCCTCTCTCCCTCCCCTCTCCCTCCCAATAATAGACTGGAGGTTTTTTTTTGCACGTGTGTTTTGGTTCATATCAAAATTTAGTGTCTCATAGTGTGTGTGTGTTGGTTAATATTTGTGTGTTAACGTGTGTGTGTTGGTATAGTATGTGTGTTAGTGTGTGTGTTGGTTTGTGTTGGTTAATGTGTTAACGTGTGTGTGTGTCTGTTGGTTAATATGTGTTAGCGTGTGTGTTAAGTTGTTACGGTGTATATATATATATATCTATAAATACATTAGCATCTGGTTTATAACAACCTATCTATAATATTACACACATAACACAACACACATTTCTTCCATGCCATACTACCATGTGTTGTGTTGTGTGTTGAGGGAGACATGGTGGTGGTGACCTTATATGGTATGTGTGTGTGTGTGTGTTGTCTGCCCACCTGGTCTGACTCACATCTCCGAACGAGGTCATGGTCTTAGTAAGAGACTCCTCCTATTCTCTTAACTATTTTTCTGCTATTATCTTCCTGTTTCTTTCTATTCTCTTCCTTCTGTTCCTTCTATTCTCTTCCTTCTATTCTTTTCCTTCTATTTTCTAGGGTGGGGGGAGTAGGTGCTTGGAAGGAGAGTGGAGGGAGTAGGTGATGGAGTGGTAGTAGATGGGTAGGTGTTGGAGAGAGGGAAGTGGGTGGGTAGGTAAAGGGAAGTAGGTGATGGAAGTGGGTGGGTAGGTAGGTGGGTGGTAGTAGTAGTGTTTGGTGGCCGTGACCGTGACCTTGAGAACGTATTGACATAACAGTAGTAGGAACTGAAACATCACTATCTCACTCACTACTATTTATTACCTATACGGACCCTGCGTGTGTGTGTGTGATGTAGTTAGTTAGAAAATGGAAGGTAAACGAGTCCTTCAAATATTGCCATGAAACACACCCTCACCCACACACACACACACACACTCTCTCTCTCTCTCTCTCTCTCTCTCTCTCTCTCTCTCTCTCTCTCTCTCTCTCTTTCTCTCTCTCTCTCTCACACACACACACACACACACACACACACACACACACACATATATAAGGAAGGGTCTTGTTTCATGGCATGGTTAGGAGGAATTAAAATGTTACAGAGAGCTAATAATAAATGTGTTTGTATATAATTGAAAGAAGTGAAGTGTTGTGTTGTTGATAAAAGTTATAGTTGGTATTTACAGCTACAACTGTATATTATATTATTAGGCTTCGATAATGTTAAAGAGAGTTAATAAGAAATGCGTTTGTTTATAAGTGAAGGAAGTGAAGTGTTGTATTGGTTGTGAGTGTTTGGAAATAAAAGTTAATTGGTATTTACGACTACAACGGTATATAGGCTTCGATAATGTTGTTACAGAGAGTTAATAAGAAATGCGTTTGTTTATAAGTGAAGGAAGTGAAGTGTTGTTGTGTTGTTGGTATAAGTTAGTTGGTATTTACAGCTACAACGGTATATAGGATTCGATAATGTTGTTACAGAGTTAATAAGAAATACGTTTGTTTATAAGTGAAGGAAGTGTTGGGAAATAAAATTTAGTTGATTATGTCGTTCCGTTATGTAATGTTTATCTGTTTGGTTCACTCTTACACACACACACACACACACATTCATCCTTTCTCACACACACACACACACCCTCACACCCTCTCGCTCACACACTCACCCTCTGTCGCTCTCACACACTCTCACCCTCTGTAGCTCTCTTTCACACACACACTCACCCTCTGTCTCACACACACACACACACACTATCTCACACACACCCCAGTTGAGGGAAGGTAAGGAAGGAGAGGAAATGCCGGTTTGTCTGTGTGTGTGTCTGTGTGTATGTATGTATGTATGTGTATTTATGTATGTGTGTATGTATGTATGTGTGTATGTATGTATGTGTGTGTATGTATGTACGTGTGTGTATGTATGTATGTATGTATGTATGTATGTATGTGTGTGTGTGTGTGTGTGTGTACCTCTTATTACCAGGAGATATGAGGCTCGGTGATATTCTTTGTTGAGGGGGTGCGGGAGTAAGGGGCAGGCTTGGGGGGTGCGGGAATAGGGGGACAAGCTTAGGGGGGAGGTAGTAAGCCTGCCCCCTATTCCCGCACCCCCCCACGCACACACACACACACACACTATCTATCTATCTCAATCTCTTTCTTTTTCTTTCTCTTTCTCTTTCTTTCTATCTATCTCTTTCTTTTTCTCTATCTCTTTCTTTTTATCTATCTTTCTTTTTCTTTCTCTCTCTCTCTCTCTCTCTCTCTCTCTCTCTCTCTCTCTCGTTTTTTGTATTGTCAACTTTAGCAGAGAGAAAGATGGACATTAGGCTGGATTAGAGAGAGAGAGATCACGTCTGAAAGAGAATTGACGTGATCCTTTTTAGAGAGAGAGAGAGAGAGAGAGAGATAGAAAGAGAGAAAGGTGGAAGGGAGTTACATAGAGTTACATAGGTACACAGACCACAACACACCTTATGGTCCACACGGGGTGATCTGATTAGAAGGTTACTGGTAGAGAATGAATTTCTCCCCAGTGATAGTCGTAGATAAGGATAGCAAAGTAGAAGTCTCTCTCCCCACCCTCCACTCCCTCTGGCCTGAGCCGTACAGGAAGGGGGGATAGTTTAATATTGTGTGTGTGTGTGTGACGTGATCCTTTTTGAGAGAGAGAGAGAGAGAGAGAGAGAGAGAGAGAGAGAGAGAGAGAGAGAGAGAGAGAGAGAGAGAGAAAGGTGGAAGGGAGGGGGGGGGGATAGTTTAATATTGTGTGTGTGTGTGTTTTAAGTGAGGGAGTATATTTTCACCAAAGCAAATTATAAATATGATTTATGTCTCCAAGAATGAATGAATGGCCTTTGTACCTCCTCAAGCAGCAGTAACACACACACACACACACACATACATACATATACACACATATACACACACACACATATATACACACACTTATACTTACACATACATATACATACATACATATACACACACACACACACACACTAATACACACATATACACACACACACACACACACACACACACAGGAAATGACATAAATGATGAGTCATATGAGGTCTTCACTCCCTAGGCACTAAGAAGGTTTTAAGTGTCATATTTAAAATTGTTACTTAAAGTAGTTAATACTTGGGAAGTGTGTGTGTGTGTGTGTGTGTCAGTATATTGTGTAGGGTATATGTGTGTGTGTGTGTGTGTGTATTTGGCACTGAGGAATGTGGGGGGAAGGAAAGATATTTACGGAACCAAGCATTTACCACGTGAGGGAGGAAGGAAAGGAGGGAGGGGAGGAAACAGGGAAGGAAGGAGGGAGGGAGGGGAGGGAAGGGAAAGGAAAGGCTTCCACCACAAACACGTGCCTCTATCTCTCTCTTCTCTATCTCTCTCTTCTCTATCTCCCTCCCTCTTCTCTATCTCCCTCCCTCTTCTCTATCTATCTCCCTCTTCTCTATCTCCCTCTTCTCTATCTCCCTCTTCTCTATCTCCCTCTTCTCTTTCTCCCTCTCTTAACATATATCTATGTATGTGTGTATACTTGTGTATATATGCAAGTGTGTTTGTACTTGTGTATATATGTAAGTGTGTTTGTACTTGTGTATATGTGTGTTTGTACTTGTATATATATGTATGTGTGTTTGTACTTGTGTATATATGTAAGTGTGTTTGTACTTGTGTATATATGTAAGTGTGTTTGTACTTGTGTATATATGTAAGTGTGTTTGTACTTGTGTATATATGTAAGTGTGTTTGTACTTGTGTATATATGTGTGTTTGTACTTGTGTATATATGTAAGTGTGTTTGTACTTGTGTATATATGTAAGTGTGTTTGTACTTGTGTATATATGTAAGTGTGTTTGTACTTGTGTATATATGTAAGTGTGTTTGTACTTGTGTATATATGTATGTGTGTTTGTACTTGTGTATAATAGCCTATGTAGGATATGTGTGTTTGTGTGTATGTGTGTATTGACAATTAAAGGTAGTCAGGTGGGCAGTATTATCACATCCTCTTCATCAACACAAAACCAGGCAATAAACAATTTTATTTTTAATTACCTATACCGGTTTGATCACACACACACACACACACACACACACACACACACACACACACACACACACACACACACACAAAGAACTAGAAAGCTTACACGCACACACAGCCAGAAAGCTTACACACACACACGTTACACCACACACACACACACAGAACCATAAACCTTAACATACACACACACACACACACACACACACACACATACATACAGGATAGGTATTGTAATAGTGTTATGATTTGTTCGGGGTTTGTAATCACTGTATTTCAGAAGTAGGTCAGTTCATTGTTGTTGTTTTTTATAATAATAAGAGTGACCAAAAACTACAACCCCCCCTCCCCCCTGTTCCCTCCCCCCTTTCCCCCTTCATTCCCCCTTCATTCCCTCTCCCCTCTTCCTTCCCCCCTTCGCTCTTCCCCCCTTCGCTCTTCCCCCCTTCATTCCCTCTCCCCTCTTCCCCCCTTCATTCCCTCTCCCCCCTACCCCCATCAATTCTTTCTCCCCCTTTCCCTCCCTCCATTCCCTCTTCACTCCCCCCCCCATTCCCTCTTTACCTCTACCCGCTCCCCCCCCCCCCTTGGGTAACGGCTCGGCGTTATTTAAATCTGGCTTGGTTGTAACGGAGGGTCCAGTTTTAAGACGTGACAGCTGTTGGTGGTGACGTTACTGACAGTGTTACGTTACTTAAAGGGTTACGTTACTGACAGTCTATTTATACCCTTAATACTACTACTACTACTAATAATAATCTCTGTATACCTTTATATATATGGAGTATTTACATAATATTTATTAGTATTACAGTTACGAGATAATAATAACATTTGGATGGGATGAACAGAGTGATATCCATTGTTATCATAATTTGTGCAACATAATTATTAACTCTACTGATTATAGATAACGTTACGTGTAAGTGTGTGTGTGTGTGTGTGTGAGAGCGAGGGTGGAAGTGTGTTTGGGTGTGTTTTTGTGTGTTTGGGTGGAAGTGTGTAAGGGTGTGTTTTTGTTTGTGTGTAGAATGTGTGTGTGTGTGTATGTTCGGCTCCATTTAGTGTTAGGTAAGGTAGCAGCTTCTCATGGTATTATTATTATTATTATTATTATTATTATTATTAATATTATTTTTATTATTTAAAGCACATAGGTGAAAAGTGAGTTATATTTACACACGGTATAATAATAAACAATACTTTTTCGTGTAAATGTTGTATTCATTTCATATAGTTAAGAGCAAGAGACTAAATTCTGTTAAACTAGGAAATAGTTTGGAGGTCATGCATGTTTGTGTGTGTGTGTGTAAGGGTGTGTTTTGGTTTGTGTGTGTGTGTAAGGGTGTGTTTGTATGGGTGTTTTTTTTTTGTGTGTAAGGGTGTGTGTGTGTGTGTGTGTGTAAGAATGTGTTCGTGTATAATATAATAATATCCGGTAAAGATGTGGTTAAGTTGGGAATGTATAGAGTTAATTAATATCGGTAATAATAATAGGAAGAGGAAGCCACAGCCAAGGCCACGAATTCGAACACCATGTTGTGAGTCATGAAGGGGTGTTCCCAGGCCACCACGGTATACACTCACTGACACCGATCATAACAAACCAAACCATATTCACGATCATTCATGGTTTATACGATGATAGATAGATAGTGTGGTGCCCCGGTACGATGGTTTAATTATTTGTCTGTCTGTCTGTCTATGGAGCCTTCGTATGCACCACGTATGTTCTTGAATATGGGCTTGGGTATAAATACGAGTGAATTAATTCCTCCAAAGTTTGCCAGGAAACAGAATCATAAAAAAAAAATACTTGGAATAACTTGAAGGAATAATAAAGGACCAAGATGAAATATACACTAGTTTATTTAATAAAGAAGTGTTGTTGTTGTTGTTGTTGTGTTGGTTAGAGAGAGGTTATAATATGTTTAGAGAGGTTATAATATGTTTTAGAAATGTAGTGTTTTGTTTTGAAAGATAATATTGCAAAGTGGAATATAGAAGAGTTTATTTAGCTAAGGAAGTGTTGTTGTTGTTGTATTTTGAGAGATAATAATAAAAATCAACAAGGTGAAAAATAGAATAGCTTATTTACTAGTGGGTGAATAATAGAATGGTATATTTGGTGATGTATAGAATAGTATATTTATCAAAGGAGATGGAGGAGTGGTTGTGTTGTTGGTTAGAGAGATGGGTTTGAGACATAAAAATATAGAACACTTTATTTAGGTAAAAATTTGTCTAGTTTATCGAACTGTAAAATAGACTACAGTAGTTTGTTGAAGTGAAAAATAGACTATAGTTTATCGAAGTGAAAAATAAACTATAGTTTATCGAAGTAAAAAATAGACCAGTTATTTAAGTGAAAAATAGACTACAGTAGTTTGTTGAAGTGAAAAATAGACTACAGTAGTTTGTTAAGGTGAAAAATAGATTAGTTTATTGAAGTGATGTATAGACTAGTATATTAATTTTATCAAAGGAGATGGAGGAGTTTTAGTGGTTGTGTGGAGGAGTGTTAGGTGTTGTGGAGGAGTGTTAGTGGTTGTGATGTGTTGTGTGGAGGAGTGTTAGTGGTTGTGTTGTGTTGTGTTGTTAGCAATTTGAACCATCTCAAGGTTAGCCGAGTCCTCAACCGTTACGTCTGTGTGTGTGTGTGTGTGTGTGTGTGTGTGTGTGTGTGCCGTTCCCGCGTGTGTGAACATTGTGTGTGTGTGTGTGTGAGCCTTTCCCGCGTGTGTACATTGTGTGTGTGTGTTTTTGTGTGAGCCGTTCCCGCGTGTGTGTGTGTTTTTGTGTGTGTATGTGTTTGTGTGTGCCTTTCCCGCGTGTGTACATTGTGTGTGTGTGTTTTTGTGTGAGCCGTTCCCGCGTGTGTGTGTGTATGTGTTTGTGTGTGCCTTTCCTGCGTGTGCACAGTTCTTGTGTGTGTACAATTAATTGTGTGTGTGTGGTACAGTTCAATTGTTTGTGTGTGTGTTGTGTATAGCCGGTCTACATCAGCTGGCCTAACATTCTTTATCACCCCCAAGTGTATGCTGTTGGATGCTGGATTTAACCTAACATTGCCCTCGTGTTATACTGGACTCCAATTGTATACAGTTATCACCCTCCTATAGTACAAACATACATGTGTGTGTGTGTTCATATTTATTATTATTTATTATCATTATTTATTATTATTTTTTATTATTATTTATTATCATTATTTATTATTATTATTTATAATTTTTTATTATTTATTTATCATTATTCTTTATTATTATTTATTCATCATTATTCTTTATTATTATTTATCATTGTTTTATCATTATTATTAATTATTACGTATTATCATTATAGGGAGTAGGGGGACAGGCTTAGTGGGGTGCGGGAGTAGGGGGTCAGGCTTGGGGGGTTTAGGGAGTAGGGGGACAGGCTTGGGGGGGGGTTAGGGAGTAGGGGGACAGGCTTGGGGGTTTATGGAGTAGGGGGACAGGCTTAGGGGGTGCGGGAATAGGGGGACAGGCTTGGGGGGTGCGGGAATAGGGGGACAGGCATTCTACCCACCCCAAGCCTGTCCCACTATTCCCCCACTCCCGCACCCCCTAATCCCCCCCAAGCCTGTCCCTTACTCCCGCACCCCCTTAACTAAAATACTAATTAATAATGTAATAATAATTTAATATAATAATAATAACTGTATATGTGTATAATTAATATTTTGTTTCTCATTACAGGTAAGTTTGAATAAAGGTGATTAACATGGTGTGGAAAGAGGTCAGGTAAGAGTTTTAATAATTACTTTCATTATTCATTATCATTATTTTTCATCAGTTATCATAATTTTTACCACGTTAAAGTTCCCTCGTGTTTCTCTCTCTCTCTCTCTCTCTCTCTCTCCTCTCTCTCTCTCTCTCTCTCTCTCTCTCTCTCTCTCTCTCTCTCTCTCTCTCCTTTCCTACACAGTAATAATTTGTCTTCCCTTCCCCTCCTACCCACACATCCCAATATGGCTCACTGACTGATGGTAGTTGCTCTGTTACCTCTGTCTGTCTCTCTGTCTCTCTCTCTGTCTGTCTGTCTGTCTCTCTCTCTCTCTGTGTGTCTGTATCTCTCTCTATCTGTCTGTATCTCTCTCTATCTGTCTGTATCTCTCTCTATCTGTCTGTATATCTCTCTCTATCTGTCTGTATATCTCTCTCTATCTGTCTGTATCTCTCTCTATGTCTGTATCTCTCTCTGTCTGTCTGTATCTCTCTCTGTCTGTCTGTATCTCTCTCTTTGTCTGTCTGTATCTCTCTTTGTCTGTCTGTATCTCTCTTTGTCTGTCTGTATCTCTCTCTTTGTCTGTCTGTATCTCTCTCTTTGTCTGTATCTCTCTCTCTCTCTCTCTCTCTCTCTCTCTCTATCTGTCTGTATCTATCTCTCTCTCTCTGTCTGTATCTCTCTCTATCTGTCTCTCTCTATCTGTCTGTATCTCTCTCTCTCTGTCTGTATATCTCTCTATCTGTCTGTATCTCTCTCTTTCTCTCTCTCTATTAGTCATCATCCCTTCTCCCACTGCACTAGGCTATACAAGGCACAAGGGAGGGAGGGAGGAGGGGGATTTTCCTGCTTTGGGAGGAAGGGGAAGAAGAGAAAGAAAGAGGAGGAGGGAAGAGGAAAGAAGGAGGAGGAGGAGGAGGAGGAGAGAAGAAGAAGAGGAGGAGGAGAGAAGAAGAAGAGGAGGAGGGATTAAAGGAGATATATTTTTTGTTGGTTGGTTGGTTATTTATTTTAGTTCAATTCGTTCATTATTATTTTTTTTCGTTCATTTTTTTTTTTCATTCATATATTTTTTTTTCGTCCTTTTTTTTCGTTCATTCATTATATTTTTTTGTTCATTATATTATTAATTTTTTTTTCGTTCATTATTATTATATTTATTTTGTTCGTTCATTATTATTTTTTTGTTCGTTCATTATTATTTTTTTTTCGTTCATTCATCATTATTTTTTTTTCGTTCATCATTATTTTTTTCGTTCATTATATTTTTTTCGTTCATTCATTATTTTTTTTTTCATTCGTCTCATTAGTATTATTATTTTTTCGTTCATTAGTATTATTATTCGTTCATTCATTATTTTTTTTCCGTTCATTATTATTATTATTTTTTCGTTCAATTATTTTTTTTCCGTTCATTATTATTTTTTCGTTCGTTAATAAATAAGTATTTTTTCGTTCATTATTATTTTTTTTTCGTTCATTCATTATTATCATTTCGTTCATTCATTATTATCATTATTATTTTCTGTTCATGTGGTCCTATTTCGTGGAGGAATCAATTCACTCCAATGTGTCAAAATGTATTCTCACGTTAATGAAAGGGAAATAGGAAATAAGGGTGTTTATTTAGTGAAAAATGGTATACTTTTAAACTTTATGGTATTAGTTACAGGTGGTGAGAGAGAGAGAGAGAGAGAGAGAGAGAGAGAGAGAGAGAGAGAGAGAGAGAGAGAGAGAGAGAGAGAGAGAGAGAGAGAGAGAGAGAGAGACAAATAGCAAGGACAAAATAACCTTGATAGTCTCTTTCTCTCTCTCTCTCTCTCTCTCTCTCTCTCTCTCTCTCTCACACAAAAAAAAAAAAAAATCAAACAATATAAAGTAACACACACACACACACATCTTTCACTCATCCATCCTTCTTTCAATTATACTTACCACACTTATCACTACTTTCACTCATACCTCGTGTGTGTGTGTGTGTGTGTGTGTGTTATTCGTTACCATACACACTAAGTGATTTACTGATTTTGTTTTAATAGGATATGTGTGATAGAATTTAATTATGAGAGGGTAGGTGGAGGTGTGTGTATGTTTGTGTGTGTTTGGGTGTTTGGGTGTTTGTGCTGTGCGTTGTTTGTGTTTTTATGTACGTTTGTGTGTGTGTGTATGTATGTATGTGTGTGTATGTATGTATGTGTGTGTATGTATGTATGTGTGTGTATGTATGTATGTGTGTGTATGTATGTTTGTGTGTGTATGTATGTATGTTTGTGTGTGTGTAGGTTTGTTTGGGTGTGTGGTGTGTTTATTGTGTATGAATGTATGTTTGTGTGTGTGTG
>JAWZYT010002987.1:5000-123882 GCA_034508575.1 Petrolisthes manimaculis | reverse complement strand
AGTGGAAGAGGGAAGTGGAAGAGAGAAGTGGAAGAGGGAAGTGAAAGAGGGAAGTGGAAGAGAAGTGGAAGAGAAAAGTGGAAGAGAAGTGGAAGAAAGAAGTGGAAGAGAGAAGTGGAAGAGAGAAGTGGAAGAGAGAAGTGAAAGAGAGAAGTGGAAGAGAAGTGGAAGAGAGAAGTGGAAGAGGGAAGTGGAAGAGAGAAGTGGAAGAGAGAAGTGGAAGAGAGAAGAAGAAGAGGAAAGTGGAAGAGAAAAGTGGAAGAGAGAAATGAAAGAAAAAAGATAAATAATAATAACACCAACACCAACAACTATTATAATATGTGTTGTCAACTTTGGCCACCACACCCGTATTTGGCGCCACTAGTCATCCCCTCTGGTGGTGAAAATATTATGGTCCCACTACTCACTTAACCATTCGATAATCTCATGACTGACACACCGTAGTTTTAAAACATTTGAGGACCCTTACTGGAGCTCTATGAACCTTCCAAATAATCCAGGCCACAAAACGCTTCATGAAGTGTTTCGAATAGGGAATCTGTTGCCTGGAGTAGTTTGGAGGGTTCATAGAGCTCCAGTAAGGGCCCTCAATTTTTTGTTTAACTACGGGACTGACTTACTACAACTCCTTCCTTATCTCAACAAGCAGTGTAGAAGTGGTTTGGGAAAATATGTAACAAAAAAAACAAAAACTAATCTATATATATATGTATAAAATACCAAACTATGTTGTACAGCCACACACACACACACATACACATCACACACACATTCACTCACTCACTTACACATTCATACACACACACTCATTCACTCACTTACACACACACACACACACACACACACACACACACACACACTTAAACACACATACATTAAATATACCATGAACAGATTAAAATACTGTAATGACGAACTGGCCAGCATATCATATTCCTAAAAAATAACATAACAAATAACATATCCTACAGTTTATAGTATTATGCTCCATCCTACCCTAAGGTTTATTATAATATTATGCTCCATCCTACTCTATGTAATATTATGCTCAATGAGGGGACCCCGTTGTTTCAGCAGGTGTGTCAGTTTCATGTGTTGTCAACTGTACACTATATAACCTTCCCCTAAAAAAAAAAAAAAAAAAAAAAAAAAAAAAAAAACAGTGGTATTGGATCAACAGTTTTGCCCTGCTGGTGAAAGTAACTGACCTGAGAGACGGAAGGTTAATTACACCAGAGTTATGTGAAAGGGAAACACCATATAAGTTTTCATGGGTAGAATTATATGGGTGACTTTTCTCTATGCTGTGCTATGCTATGTTATGTTATTATATGGGTGACTTTTCTCTATGCTATGCTATGTTATGTTATGATATGATATGAGAGACGAAGGTTAATCACACCAAAGTTATGTGAAAGGAAAATACCATATAAGTTTTCATGGGTAGAATGATATGGGTGACTTTTCTCTCATATGCTATGTTATGCTATGATATGGGGCACCGTTTGAAGTGTGTCTATTTATTAGTGTGTCCCCATATGGGTTTTGGCGTCCCTTCAACCCCAGCCACTAGTTTTCAGTTCTTCATAAATTATGTCCCTCTTTTCTTCCTACTTTCCTTCCTGCTGCTTGCTGTCACGCCTCTTTATAACTAACTAACTAACTAACTAACTACTAAAGGTATATAAATAAAGACCTGAAAAAATGGGCAGAAGAGAGAGAGAGAGAGAGAGAGAGAGAGAGAGAGAGAGAGAGAGAGAGAGAGAGAGAGAGAGAGAGAGAGAGAGAGAGAGAGCAGGACTACAACACCACATTCGAACCACCACGAAGCCCCAAACATATTATTTCGAACCAATGGAGGAGACTTTGGGTGGCCTGTCGTACTGGTCAGAAATTACGTATCACTAGTGTCGAGTACGTGAGTTTAATCCGCTGCCAAAACACACTTGAAAACCACTATACAATTTATATTTTATCTTATACTATTTCTTTTTTTCATATAATAAAATTCCTTTCCTTTCTTAATATTAAAATCAAAGCATCACATATAATCAGTGGTAACTTTAAGGGACCCCGTGTGTGATGTAGTAAGAAAACGGGAGGTAAACGAGTCCTTCAAATATTATATCCACGAAACACACACACAACTATATGGAAGGATCTCGTTTCATGGATATATATAGTCAGGAGGAATCAGAAGCCCCACCAATTCTCACACACGATCACGAGTCCTTAAACCACACAAGACTATCACTGTCCACTAAAGAGAATATATATATAAGATTTATATTTATAGCGGTCAAGGATTATGTTTGTCTGTCACATTCCCCGGCGTATGAAGGGCCTCTAGTCAGTACTGTGAAAAAACCCACTGACCCACAATACATACGTGAGGGTATATAGTAAGACAGTGTAAGTGGATGGAAGTCAATCTTATAAAATTCAACGAAAATAAAATGTATACTGTATAATTATATATCCCTTCCCTCTTACGTCGGGGTTCACATGTTTTAATTAAAGAAAGCATAGACGTAGCAGCGTTAATGGTGACCAAAGAATATACATACCATAATCATATTCCGTCGAAAAAAAACAAAATATAATAATGATAATAATAAACGTGGCCAACGAAGCTACTAATATTATTATTCTCCAGCAAAATATTCCTGTGCCTTTATACTCGAGGTAAAAAATAATGATACAAAGGAATACAAAGGAAGTACTACATGCAACAGGAGATCCATAGGGCTTATTATGTATGTGTTAGTTAGTGTACTCACCGATTAGTGTCCGAGGTTCCCATTTTGGCGACGATGTTGAGGAGGGAGTGAGGAGAAGTTAGGTGACCTTCGTAATACGTTAATACTTGATCCCCAAAAGTATCTCTCTTGTATTATATTAACTCTGTATAATATAAATGAGGAGACCTTTAGGACTATACGAAAATAATACGAACAGCCTTTGAGACGCTCGTTCTTCCACCACTTGTCCTTTGCTATGTATGTATGTATGTATGTATAAATATGTGTGTGTCTCTCTCTCACAGTGTCCTTCCTTCCTTCCTTCTCACACACACACACTAAGGACTCGTGGTGTGTAACGAGTGGCTCCCAGCGGCACACTGCTACGAGGACTCACCACGACGCTTCAAATGGCCCGCGACTCCAGACTGACCCGGCCGGCGTTGAGGATAAGGTTGTCACACGTCGCCAGCCAACAAGAAGGGAAACTCACAACACAACAACTACACTACACTATTTTCTGGTTACAGCCTAATCTTTATTTTTGTGAGGGGGATTTCGAGACTGGTGGGTTTAAGGGATTATAGGAGAGTATCAGTGTATCAGTGTGTGTGTGTCGAAGTATTAGTGTTTGTGTGTGTGTGTGTGTGTGTGGCGTGATGTTTGGGGGAGGGTGTTCACTATTATAAGACGACCTATTCTCCCCTCACCCCTCCTACCTCCTCCTCCTCCTCCTCCTCCTACACACACACACACACACACACCATCCCTCCTCTCATTCACCCACCCACCCACCCGCCCACCCAGACGCTCGCTTGGCTGACCAACCACCCACCCACCAACACCCATACCCACCCACCCACCAGCACTCATACCCACCCACCCACCCACCCACTAGTACTCATACCCACCCACCCACCAGCACTCATACCCACCCACCCACCCACCCACCTGTCGCTCTGTCTGCCAGCCCGCCCATCCACCCTTCCTTTCCTTCCCTTCTTTTTCCTTTCCTTTTTCTTTTCTTTTACTTCCCTTCTTTTTCCTTTTCTTTTATACTATTCCTTCCTTCCTTTCCTTTCCTTCCCTTGTTTTCCTTTCCTTTTATTCTATTCTTTCATTCCTTTCCTTCTCTTCTTTTCCCTCCCTTCTTTTTCCTTTCATTCATTCCCTTTCCTTTCCTCTCCTTCCTTTCCTTTGCCTCTTCTATTTCATCCACTGAGTGTGTCTCTCATTTATCTTTTTCCTTCCCTCCTATTCATTCTTCTCTCTCTCTCTCTCTCTCTCTCTCTCTCTCTCTCTCTCTCTCTCTCTCTCTCTCTTTAAATGATGGAAATGCTTAGGGGTGATAGTGGTCTAGAAGGTGATAAACTAATGTGGAAGAGGAAGGTGGTGTGTGTTGGTGGAAGAGAGTGGAGGGAGGGAGAGAGGATAGTGGTGGAGGGAGGGAGAGAAGATAGTGGTGGTAGTGGTGGTGGTGTTGGTGGTGGTGGAGGGATGGAGAGAGGATAGTGGTGGTGGTGGTGGTGGTGGTGGTGGAGGGAGAAGGAAGAGAGAAGAAGAGAATTTTTAAGACACTCGCATTCTCACCCCCCCCCCCCGCCCCCCTTTTCCTCCTCCTCCTCCTCTTACCAGTCTCACTCCCTCCACACACACACACACACTCACCCACATACATACTCTCTCACTCTCTCTCTCTCTCTCTCTCTCTCTCTCTCTCTCTCTCTCTCTCTCGTGTATGTGTGAGTGTGAGAGTGTGTGTGTGAGTGTGTGTATGTATGTATGTGTGTAAGTGAGTGAGTGAGTGAGTGAGTGAGTGAGTGAGTGTGTGTGTGTGTGTGTGTGTGTGTGTGTGTGTATAATTATTTCAGTTTTCACAATAATTTCCCCATTAATTAATTTAGGCCACAAAACAAACTTAAAGGAGCAACTGAATCCTCCAAACTATTCCAAGCAACAGAACACCATTATATTTGTTAATCTGGTCGTGTTTCCTGACATACTTTGGAGTAAATCTAAGGGTTATTTAATTTACGAAAAGCAAACCTGAAGAACGTTGAGCAAGGTTAATTAAAGGTGGTAATTCTTTTTTGCTACATTGGAGTGCCTTGATTCCTCCAAAGTATGTCAGGAAACAGGACCAGATGAACATATATAATGGTGTTTTGTTGCTTGGAAGAGTTTGGAGGATTCAGTTGCTCCAGATTTACTAACACAAAATTTCTCTCTGTGTGTGATGTTGTCAGAAAATTGGAGATAAACGAGTCCTTCAAATATTGCCACGAAACACACACACACACACACACACACACATACACCAACACACACACACACATACACACACACCACATACACACACACATCTATAAAGGAAGGAGTTTGTTTCGTGGTATGGTCAGGAGGAATCAGAAGCCTCCAATTTTCATACACGATCACATGTAAATTATCTCATAAAAAGGTCTACGGGAATTGCTACCGCGATTTCTGATTTTTATTCGCGTCTTTTGCATCTTCCTTTCTTTCCTTCCTTCCTTCCTTTTCTTTCTTTCATTCCTTCTTTTCCTTCCTTTCCTGCCTTCCTTTTCTTTCTTCCCTTCCTTCCTTTCCTTCCTCCTTTTCTTCCTTTCCTTCATTTTCTTCCTTCCTTCTTCATTCATAAGTCTATTTCTGATTTTTATTTTCCTTTCTTTTCTTCCTTCACTCCTTGCCCCCCCCCCCCTCTCTCTCTCTCTCTCTCTCTCTCTCTCTCTCTGAATGAATGAATGAGTAAAAGTTGAGGTGAATGAATTGAAGCAGGTATCCAGTTGTTGCTTTAACCTACTCAATAGATCAACTTCTCCCTCCCTCCCTCCTTCCCCTTTATTACTCACCAACCAATCCTTCCTTTCCTTTCTTCCCTTCACTCACCAACCAACCCTTCCTCCCCTTCCCTTCCCTTTCTTTCCTACCCATAACCAACCCTCCTTCCCTTTCCTTTCTTCTCTTCATTCACTAACCAACCCTTCCTCCCCTTCCCTTCCCTTTCTTTCCTACTAAAAACCTACCCTCCTCCCCTTCCTTTCCTTTCTTCTCTTCACTCACCAACCAACCCTTCCTCCCCTTCCCTTCCCTTTCTTTCCTACTAAAAACCTACCCTCCTCCCCTTCCCTTCACTTTCCTTCCTACCAAAAACCTACCCTCCTCCCCTTCCCTTCCCTTTCTTTCCTACTAAAAACCTCCCCTCCTCCCCTTCCATTTCCTTCCCTCTCCCTCTTTCCCATAACCAACCCTCCTCTCCTTCCCTTCCCTTTCCTTCCTACCAAAAACCTATATACCCTCCTCCCCTCCCTTTCCTTTCCCTCCTTCCCAAACCCCCCTTCCCTTCCGTCCTTCCCATAACCAACCCTCCTCCCCTTCCCTTCCCTTTCCTTTCCCTCCTACCCAAACCCCCCCTTCCCTTTCCTTCCTTCCCACAACAAACCCTCCTCCTCTTCCCTTCCCTTTCCTTCCCTCTCCCTCTTTCCCATAACCAACCCTCCTTTCCTTCCCTTTCTTTCCTACCAAATACCTACCCTCCTCCCCTTCCATTTCCTTCCCTCTTTCCCATAACCAACCCTCCTCTCCTTCCCTTCCCTTTCCTTCCTACCAAAAACCTATATACCCTCCTCCCCTCCCTTTCCTTTCCCTCCTTCCCAAACCCCCCTTCCCTTCCGTCCTTCCCATAACCAACCCTCCTTCCCTTCCCTTTCCCTCCTACCCAAACCCCCCCTTCCCTTTCCTTCCTTCCCACAACAAACCCTCCTCCTCTTCCCTTCCCTTTCCTTTCCTTCCTACCAAAAACCTATATACCTTCCTCCCCTCCCTTTCCTTTCCCTCCTTCCCTTTCCTTCCTACCATGGGGCTAGACTACCAAAAACCTATATACCCTCCTCCCCTCCCTTTCCTTTCCTTCCTTCCCTTTCCTTCCTTCCCACAACAAACCCTCCTTCCCTTCCCTTCCCTCCCCCTCACCACCAGCCTCATTCATTCTTGCCACCATGCTTGTACACCTGTGTTTACTAGACTGTCTGCCTCCACACCTTACCATTGTGTTTGTACCTACTGTATTTTGTAGTTACTTGTAGTTATTTTGTTATTATTTGTAGTTATTTTGTTATTATTTTCACAGAACTGCTCCTTCTTTCTTTCCTTCGTTCATCCTTCCTTACTTCCACCCTTTCTACTTTTCCTTCCCTCCTTTCATCCACCATTTCTCTTCCATTCTTCTCTCCTTCCTTCCTTCCTTCACCCATTCTTTCCTTCGTTCATCCTTCCATCCTTTCTACTTTTCCTTTCCTCCTTCCTTCCACCTCTTCTTCCTTCCTTCCTTCCTTACATCCTCATTATAATATCCGTGTTCCATTAGTCATACGTTTATCAGTTCCTGTCTTTCTCTCCTTACCTTCTTATCTCCCTTCTCCTTCCTCTTTACTCACTCACACTTCATTCTCTCCTTATCTCTTATGTTTGTTTTTTTTCAGGATATGTGTGTGTCCTTTTCATACGCTTGGTTTTATTAGACGAGACACTGTTGCCACAAGGCCGTCGTACATACATACATAAATAGTCACTGTGCTGGGGAAAGACTGGGACTGATTGACTGACTGAGTACCTGACCTTATTTAATACTGTAGTGAGTGACGCGCGGCACAACAACACAAGGACCTGTATTGTACAAGTTTATGTCCATTCATGATGTATTTGGCATATAGGTCATATATTTATATTTGTCTTGTGTGTGTGTGTGTGTGTGTGTGTGTGTGTGTGTGTGTGTACAAGTTCATGTTCATTGATGTCTTTGGCATGTGGGTCATATATTTTTTCTTGTGTGTGTGTGTGTGTGTGTGTGTAAGGAGCCTGGCAGATCTCTTTTACTTCAAATAGGAATGTGGGAAGATAATCTAGGCTTAGTATTTTGACTGGTATGTGAATTGGTGTGTGATACTGACATATATAAGTAGTGGGTTGTGTAGCTGGAGAAGGAGGAGGTCAAGGCCACACACAACACACACACACACACACACACACACACACAGAGAGAGAGAGAGAGAGAGAGAGAGAGAGAGAGAGAGAGAGAGAGAGAGAGAGAGAGAGAGAGAGAGATGAACCAAGGCTAAATCTGACTAGACTAGGACAAGCCTGCTATGAATAGAATTAATAACTTGGGTTGTTTAGTGACTGGGAATGTGTGTGGAGTACTGGAGTGGGGAAGGGAGGAAGGGTAATGTGTGGAGTAGGAAGGGGAATGTGTGGAGCAGGGAGGGGGAAGGGAGGATAATATGTGGAGTAGGGAGGGGAAAGGGAGGGTAATATGTGGAGTAGGAAGGGGAATATGTGGAGTAGGAAAGGGACAAGGGGATTATGTGGAGCAAGGTCAAGATTTAGTGAATACAGAATGGTGAAGGAAGTGTCAATATTTTCTTCTTCGTTCTACTTTATATAGACCAGACCAGATTAGGGTATATATATATTTTTTTTTTCGAATGGATTGGGGAAATGTGAAGTCTACATCGTATCACGACTTACCTTTCTGTCACAACTCAAAAGACTGCTGATTCTCGTCTGCCTGAAATAATAATAATAATAATAATAATAATAATAATAATAATAATAATAATAATAATAATAATAATAATAATAATAACAACAATAACAATAATAATAATAATAATAATAATAATAATAACAATAATAATAATAATAATAATAATAATAATAATAATAATAAATAATAATAAATAATAATAATAACAATAATAATAATAATAATAATAATAGCAATAATAATAATAATAGCAATAATAATAATAATAAAGGTATGAAACAATAAAGTAAATAATAACTTCATAAAGTAAATAGATAAGGATTAATTAATGGTGTCATGTTGTACTCCATGTAGGACCTTAATAAATATAAGAACACAACACTACTACTACTACTATTACTATATATACAAGGACAAGTAAAAAGGTATATTATATTCCTGTTGTTACCCCACCATGACGACCACCAACCAACCAACAGGGTAATATAATAGGGTCCAGAATCCACAGTGGTTGGTAAGCATGCCTGTCTCCCTACTCCTGCACCCCCCCAAGCCTGTCCCCTATTCCCGCACCCCCTCTAACCCCCCCAAGCCTGTCTCCCTACTCCTGCACCCCCCTAAGCCTGTCCCCTATTCCCACACCCCCTTAAGAAGCTAACAAACGAATAGGACTGTGGAATGGACCGTCTCTTTTTCTCTTCCACCACAACACACGTCATTCACTTCCTCCACACATCAACCACGTACTGTACAGTTGCCAAAAAAGGTATTGCGACAAATTTTGATAGAACTTTAACCATAGTAATATCCACAACTATTTGTAGGGACTATAAGCATGTATAACAGAAGGAAAATACATATCATTCTGTAATACATACTTATAATATAGCATGTATAACAGAAGGAAATATACATATCCTTCTGTAAAACATACTTATAATATAGCATGTATAACAGAAGGAAATATACATATCCTTCTGTAAAACATACTTATAATATAGCATGTATAACAGAAGGAAATATACATATCCTTCTGTAATACATACTTATAATATAGCATGTATAACAGAAGGAAATATACATATCCTTCTGTAATACATACTTATAATCCCTACAAAATAATATGGACATTAATATATTTAAAGTTGTATCAATGGTTGTCGCAATATCTTTTTTTTGGCAACTGTACATAATAAATGAACCCCAAACCTAAGAGAGTCATCATCAGTCGTACAGGTCACACGAACCCTCTGGGAAGGACTTAACTCCACTCTACCGGCGGGTATTATTAACAATTGTATACTGACTGACTCAACCAAGGCCACCTACAGTCCTACTAGACACCTCAACCCCCTATAAGGCTCTCAGGGATGGGAGACCCCCTAAAAAATTCTTATAATGTCCCTTGGGCTGCATGTAGTAATAAAACTAACCATAGGATATCCTTAAAAATAGTCTAATTGCCTTTCCAAGCTCATTTTACTAAGGAGCTGAATTTCTGACCCTGACTTAACCTAACCTAATCTTACCTCACCTATATTATCTTAACCAATTAATCCTACCCTAATCTGACCTAACCTAAAGGGGGGTCGAGCCAGTATACAGTTCGTAATAAAGCCTATAACGGCAGCTCCCCTCCCCCTTCCTTACACACACACACACACACAGACACACACAGAGTCAACAACTGCACTGTAAACACACACCACCTACTCCTCCATACCATAAGGGTCAACCTCGCCTTCAGGATACACGGGTAAGCCAACCTTTTGACACAAGATGCTCACTGGTTGGTTGACGGGTTTTTTGGTGTTAGTTTTACGAGTTATTAAGGCCGGATTCCCATGTCAAGACGGATCTAGAGATGTCTACTTGTAGTGATGATGATGATGTTGTTGCTGTTGTTTTGTCCACACTGTCAAGGTCGATGGAGAAGGGAGGGGAGAAGGAAGGAAGGGGAGAAGGGAGGGAGGGGAGAAGGAAGGGGAGGGGGGAGGGAGGGGGGAGTCTGAGATGTGCAGTTGAGGAAGGGAGTTTCTTTATCCCCAGGAGGTCCCTCAGTCTATATCCTATAACATACTCTCATTTCTTTCTATTTCCTTACTGCTTGATGTCACACCTATCTATCACCTTTTTCTGGCGCTATATGACCTCGATGTTGCGGCGCCTAATATCAATTAATCCATCAATCAATCCTATAACACACACACACCTTTAGTTAACCATAATGCCCTCTTGCTTAATCATTATTAGGTATATTATGATTAAAATTTCCTGTCAACTCGACCACCATTCATAATATTAGTCGTTACATATTCTATTATTCATAACTTTCTTTCCATCATTACTAGACCAAAGTGACACGAGTGAGCCTTGGAGACGATAAAAAGTAATAAATATCACGACGAGAAAATATTGAGAGAAACCTTGGAAGACGAGTATAAATATGAGTTCAATGGTGACGAGAGTAGAGAGAAGAAAATATTGAGAGAAACCTTGGAAGACGAGTATGAGTTCAATGATGACAAGAGTAGAGAGAAAATATATTGAAAGAAACTTTGAGAGACGAGTATGAGTTCAATGGTGACGAGAGTAGAGAGGAAAGAAGAAAACGAATGCATGGGGTAACTCAAGGAATGACGTGTTTACAACCATGCCTTACTCTATACTAGCCTGTCCTTCACTACCTCTCACCTAATCATTTCTCTATTTCCTTCCTTCTTGTTGTCTCACTTCTCTATCACCTTCTTCTGGAGCTATCTTATATCAATCAACCATACCCATCTCTCTATCCCCTTCTGAATTTGATCTCGCTGTTACTGTGCCCAATATCAATCAAGCATTCAAACCCACCTATCTATCACCTTCTTCTGGCGCCATATAACCTCGCTGTTACACTGCCTAATATCAATCTCACCTAATAAGTCCAATCTCTAAACTGAACCCTAACCTACCTCACCCTCCACCTCCTCTATACTCTGTTCCACTTTGACCTTTCCATCTGGCGGTTTACTTCACCTCTCTCCAATGTTTGTGGGCCTTGTGCTTGCCTTGTCATGCTCGTCTTGCTCTTGTTTATTTTCCTTTCCCTGGCTGTGTTTTCTCCCCTGCTATCAGTGTTTACAATATACGGTTGCTTGCATAACTCCTGCTTTACGTAATCCTGGCGATGACAGCAAGTGTTTTTTTTTTTTTTTACCTTTCTCTGGAATCCTCACTGCTTTACAATGTCACAAAAACAACATAAAATAAATAAAATATATCCCTTTGGCAATACAGTACAAGAATAATTCAATCATGTTATTATTGTCAAAATATATACTGTAATTATCCATGGTGTCAGATATTGTTGGGATAACTGGATACTACTGATTCCTACACACCAATGCCACAAAACACCATGTACAGTTGGCCACAAGATTCCCTGAACATCAATATTACATTTGTGGTGCATTAGAACGCCCTTGATTCCTCCAAAGTACACCAAGAAACAGCTACAGAAATGCCTGATGTGGATGTAAGGAACTCAGAGTAAAGAGAAGAGAGTACAGTATGCAGAGAGTAAGAAGTAGTGAAAAGATTTTAGTGAGAGAGAAGAAAAGGAGACCAAACAAGGAACTGGGAAAGAAATTTAACAAAAATTTCACTGAAAACCGAAAGCTGATCTGGAAAGAGGTCAGGAAAATAGTATCATTAATATTACAGTAAAATTAAAAGTAACCATCAGGGAAGTAATTAAAGACTTGGAAATAGTAGTTCATTTCATTTCTGCCTTAAGGAATCCTGTGATGTAGTCAGAAAATTGAAGATATATGAATCCTTCAATTATTACAAGAGGTGTCTAAACAGAGAGTGAGTCCAGGAATCCTCTGCTACACCTTAGACACTGCTCATAACATTTTACAAACCCAAGATCATCATCATCCTGTAAAGAGAAATATAGTAGGTTTAATAACTTTAATATACAGTATAATGTACAGTACAGTACTATAATGTATAGAACCATGATATACAGTACTATAATGTATAGAACCATGATATACAGTACTATAATGTATAGAACCATGATATACAGTACAGTATGTACTATAATATACAGTATAATGATCAAGATCCACCTTGACATGACTTTGACTCAAGTGTGGTAGGGAGTGTGGTATGGGATTGTACTGTAATTCCATCATTCCTTGAAGTATAGTATTGTATAACAAGAATAAAGTATAGACCATAAAGGACCCTGTGATTGTGTATGAAAATTGGAGGCTTCTGATTCCACCTGACCATGCCACAAAACAATCTCCTTCCATATAGGTGTGTGTCATGGCAATATTTGAAGGACACATTTATCTCCAAGTTTCTGAAAACATTACACACAGGGTCCCTTAAATACTGTAGGTAAGAATAACTGGAAGTAATTTCATAACATAAAAGACTGAGAAATGAATATCAACTACTGCTCAATGAACAGATCATTATTTACTAGAAGCAAAAATTACTACAAGCAATTTCATATACTGTACAGTAGACCCTCGATAAACAATGAATAAATTCTTGTATCCAACTTTTCATTTAACACTCAGTCCCTCATTGAAGACCACCCAATGATTTTCCAGGCTTCTGTTATTCATTATCATACAGACAAAGGTATATACTGCACTGAGAATGTGTTAAAGGATAGTGCTAAATAAATTGATCTTATATTGAGATAATACTATACCATAAAAGACTGAAAATTGTATATCCCCCAAATAATTCCTAATTCCTTTGCTTCCATGTCTGGTAGTAGTAAACTTTCTCATCAACAAAAAGTTCTTGTCATTGCTCAGTTTGCATTATTTTGCAATGTGAAGAAAGTGACAAAAAGTATTTCCGTTCAATGCGAATAAAGTGACCAGAAGTGTTTTCGTTGCAATGCGAATAAGGTGACAAGAAGTGTTTTTGTTGCAATTTTAATAAAGTGACGATAAAGTTTAATAATATTGTACCACTTTATGTCTAGCACTGTACAGTCGTGCTCCACAATCCCTAGCCCAGTTGAGTCAAAGCCCGAGATCTGAAGCAGACTGTTTCTGGACGACAGCCCACCCAAAGCCTCCTCTGGTTTGAAATGTAAGTGAGTGAGAGAGTGTGTGTCCTCGCAGTAGTTTGGTTGGGCTGTCGTCCAGAAACCGCCTGCTTCAGATATTGGGCTTTGACTCAAATGGGGTAGGTATTGTGATGTGTACTGTACCATAATACCCTCAGCACACCCTGGGTTCACCACTCACATAATAAGGGTCCCGGATGATGAGTTCCTTCTCGGGGTCGTATGAACCAAACAACTCCACGACGGCATTATGCTTTGGTGGAGCGTCAGCCTTGATGTCCGAGATGTTGTCGTGGTCCATACCAATGATGTAGTCAAACTCAGCAAAGTCACTCTTCTTTAGCTGTTGTATTATATTAAACTTTAATATCTCTATAAACAAACTGTCATCACATATACTGTAATTTCTACAGTGAAACTTTTGACAAACCATTTTAAGGGACCCTGTAATCATGTATGAAACTTGGAGGCTTCTGATTCCTTCTGACCATGCCATGAAACAAGCTCCTTCCATACAGTATTCATGTGTGTATTTTATGGCAATATTTGAAGGACTCATTTACCTTCAATTTTCTGACTACATCACAGGGTCCCTTAACATACTGTAATATTTTGCTTCCACTTAATACGGTATTTTACACTGAAACTTTTGACATAATGTTGCATGTACAGTTGCCTGACAAAGTTAATTAAGACCTATAGGATGCAGGGTAGAGCCACAGATTTTGTGTGTAATAATGTAAACTATGAAATGTCATAAATTGCTATGTTTTGTGCATTAAACTCTCTCAGTCACTCACACACACACATTCTCTCTGTCTCTCTCTCTCTCTCTCTCTCTCTCTCTCATACCCACATTGTGCCCACCTGCCGTGCCTGATGGTTCATGGGTATACTGTGTCTCTTCATGACTTGAATAGCGCGTTGGTCGGGATCCTTACCAACGTGCCAAGACCCAATGGCTGCCGAGTCCACTTCCCATCCCACCAACCCTCGCTGCTTCTTAACCACCCACTGGAACACAGCCTCGGCTATTGGTGAACGACAGATATTACCTGTATAGAAGACAATAACACATTCAGCTCATTTCCTGTATGTTACCATCGTTAATTCCGAGTACAGTAGTTGGTCCAGGTTAGGTCCCGGTAGTCTGATGCCGTCTAGGTTAGGTAAGGAAATGCCATAGAAGTAATTAGTCTTAGAATGGTCTAAGTAAGTGGGTTATGAAGGTAGAAAAACCATATGCAACAACGGTAATTCTTTCAATATTTACCATATACTGTACTGTATACAATATAACTTGGTGTACACAGTACTTCTGTATATTTACCGTATTGTATTTACTTATAAGTTTACTTAGTACTTAGATATTTACTTACCTAGGCATATAAAGAGCACTTTCTTGCCCTTTGTACCGTCTGCCATCACTGTCAACTCACAAAAACTAGACAAAACGATGACAAACACCAACAAGCGATTGTTTATTATACCTGTCACCAGTCGGCAGTCACCACCTATCAGTGTTGCCAACTTGCCTTGCGGTGCTATCAGTGTTGCCAACATGCCTAGCGGTTCTATCAGTGTTGCCAACTTGCCTAGCAACTCAAGGTACCGTAGTGGTCTGGTCTCTCCCCTCCCTGGGCCCCCATTAATTAATCCATGTTGGTAGATCTTGTCCAATCAGATGACGGCTCTAAACACTGGATGACTGTCAGTGATGCCAATCTGGAGCAACTCCCTCTTATTACCCCATCTTATCTCATACTGTACTCCCGCTTAACCTTGACCTTAATCGTGACCAAGACCACAAAATGGTCAGAACATTGATCCTTTCTTCTCACTACTTTAGCATCCATCACATCCTTCTGTAATCTTTCATTCACAGCTACATAATCTATTAAACTTTTGTTCTCTATCATTGCTTCTCCTCCATGTATATTGTGCTCTAAGAAGGCATTTGCTCTGGGTTAACAATAAAATGCTGATCACGCACATTATATTTATTTTATGAAGTGTTTTCACATTACAAATTAATTCATTTATTACTGTAAAGTAATGCAGTAGGTGACATATTGAAGATGTTTAGTATCCACAATCCCTAGACCGCTAAAGTCCAAGCAGGTGGTTTCTGGACGACAGCCCATCCAAACTATCATGAGGCACACACAGACACACATGCCATCATGAGGACACTCACACATGTACACACACAACTTCAGATCTCAGACCTGGACTCTGTGGGCTAGGGATTGTGTACAGCCAGTGTACCAAAAGTGGATTACCCACCTTAGAGCACTGGGTAGAAATCACATTGTGTCAACATTACTTATGACCTTCACAATGCTGTGTTTTAATTAGACAGCTGATTCCCCGTGTCCATGCCAGTTCTGAGCTGGTCACTTACTTAGGCCAGCCGACGCGAGTTGGGAACGGGTGCAAGGCCAACCCCGAATGGAGGGCACCACCCCTGAATTAAGAGACCCTGTGATGTATTCAAGATAATTGGAGATAAAGGAATCCTTCAAATATTGCCAAGAAACACACAGACCTATATGGATGAAGCATGTTTCGTGGCATCATCAGGAGGAATCAGAACTCACCGAGTCTCAAACACAATCACCGAGTCATTAAAGCAGTATTTGTAGAGTAAATTACAAAGATAAGCATGCATTGTTTACATTTTATTATATTTTAAATGTTAAAAATATATTGTATTAATGTTGAAGCAACTGCAATATAAGAAAATACAGAATTGGTTTCTGAGAAGAAACTGAAAAATATGTATGAAATAATAACCAGCTCTATGCACAAGAGATTTCATTTATTGAAACTTTTTCTATAAATCCCCCTCATTATATAGGGCAGTACAGTATGCAAGAATATTTGTGGTGTTGACATTGTTGTGGTACTGGTACTACAATTACATAGACAAACAGTCATCGTACTGATACCATGCCATCAACAACACTATGGATGTTCTTGCATATGGCCCAATATCTAATCACAAGGCAAACACACCGCTGCTCAAAATTTTGTAAAAATACACACAACTTTTTCATAATCCTGTTAAGGACTCTGTGAATGTGTATGAAACTTGGACACTTCTGATTCCTCCTCATCATGTCACAAAACAAGCTCCTTCCATGTTGGTGGTGTTTTGTGGCAATATTTGCAGGATTCTTTTATTTCCAAATTTCTGATTACATCACAATGTCCCTTAACAAATAGACAAATCAGAGCAAAAACATAACATCCTTTGGCAGATTAAATTAATACTACTAATATGAACACAAGTGTTAAGATTGTACCAAGTTACTAATATTACAGAGTACTGTACAGTACTTCCAAGATCTATAATACAATTCACCATTTGACAACACTATCAAAATATTACAAATCAATATTAATACAGCATTTGTAGACTAAATTACAAAGATAAGCATGCATTGTTTATACTGTATTTAATTATATTTTGAATACTAAAAATATTATTTATTAAAGCTGAAGCAACTGCAATATAAGATGATACAGAATTACTGTACTGTATATATATACGGTATATTATGTCATGTTAATTAGTGTGCAATTTCCTTCAAGCATAAAGCAATTTGATAATGAGTTACTCTGAATTAAGATAGCACCATCAAAACAATTACTATTCTTAAGGGACCCTTGTGTGTGATGTACAGTAGTCAGAAAATTGAAGGTTCGAGTGCTCTTCATACATTGCCACGAAACACCACACACACCTATATGGAAGGAACTTGTTTCATGGCATGGTTAGGAGGAATCCGAAGCTTCCGATTCTCATATACAATCACAGGGTCCTTAATTTAAGTAGCATAATTTCATATATTAACGATTCACGTCTTATTATGGTTCAGTATACTAACTAAACACTTGACATATATTTATTTGTTTACTGTTAAATACCACAATCTCTAGCCCACACAAGTCCAAGCCCAAGATCAGGAGCTGGCAGTTTCTGGATGACAGCCCACCCAAGACCTCCATTGGTTCAAAATGTGTGGGGCCTCGTGATGATTTGGGTGGGCTGTCTAGAAAACACCTGCTTCCGATCTCGAGTTTCAAATCGAGTGGGCCAGGGATTGTGGGGAGTGACTGGACAGTAGTGTGTAATGGATGGAATTAGTAAGAATTATTATTTTTATTATTACTATTATTATTTAATGTAGCCTACTGCTAATGAGGCTATATTGTATTAGGTTATAAACTGTATCAAATGTACCTACTGAACTACATTTATATCATGACTAATGTAATAAACAAGGATAATTATCAATAGCTTCTTAAGGATCCTGTGATCGTGTATGAAAATTGGAGGCTTCTAATTCCACCTAACTTTGCCAAGAAATAAGCTCTTTTAATATAGGTGACATTTCATGGCAATATTTGAAGGACTCGCTAACCTCCAATTTTATTTACATCACAGAATCCCTTATGGATATCATTCTCTTGCATATCTGCCTTGTTACTTCCTCTGATTAAACTATAATATTGGGCAGAGCAAATAACATGTACATGAAACTGGCACTTGCTTATATCACCAGTATCAGTATCTAGGCCTATTCAAACAGCCTCTTAACTACCTATTGTACTGTACTGTACTATCTTAGGATGATAACACCACAACCAACACTATAAACTTACCAGATCATAAGTCTCTATATAATTTTCATATGCACTAAAAATTGTACCTAAAAGCCTTGACAACCTAAAATAATTTAATATATAAAACAGCATTTTGTTGATCAACCAATCTTTAACACAATGATTAATCTTATACTGTTAGTAGAAAATATAATAATAATTATCATTATAATTGGATGTATATTAAGATATTTAATGTATTCAGTGTTAGTACAAGCTTTTTGATCCATTGCATGTCATGAGAGGAGACACATAACACAGTAAACATTATGTATTACCCTATATATATTATGTTTATGTTATTACCAGTGTATTTCCTGGTTATTAATGAACATAAGCACATTATATTCATAACATATCCAGGCATCAGTCATTTATATACAACTATAGTAGTCACCTGTGAATATTAATGACAGACACATACTACATAAAATAAAGTAGCAGTATATATAGTTGTTATAAGCCTGTATGGTAGTAGTGAAAGTTACAATCTGTACACAATACCAAGGGTAATTAATGTTTGTCTGTGTGTTCCTGAGAATACAGTCAATCCTTTGTTGTTTTTTGCTATATAATATACTTGTACTGTAGTTTCTTAAGAGTACATGGTGTTCTCAATCCACTCCTCTAAGGTGAAGGAGGCCTGGTTCTTGTTCTCAGGGTCACGCTCTTGAAATATTTCTGCAATGACAAATGCAAGGTAGTTAATAATCTCTCTATAAACATATACAGAAACAAATGTGTGAATGACTTGGTTCACATGTATGTATGTATGGTACTGGGATGGTATTAGCAATATATTGAATTTTACTTTGGTAAGTAATGTTAAATTACTACAGTTATTATTACATATTTTCAAAACTTTAACAATTCAATAACATATCATTCATCAAAATGAAAACACATGCATGAGGGATATGATTGTAAGAATGCCTGGTGTGATAATGATACCAAAAATAATAATAATGAAACACTACAAAACATCATCACTGATATTCTCAAACTAGGTGAAAAAAATATATAGTACTGTATTAGTAGTTTGTACATCAGTATGTACTACAATACCAATATGAACACTCGGATACCATAGTCTCTAGCCCAGCTGAGTCCAAGCCCAAGACCGAGAGCAGATGGTTTCTGGACGACAGCCCACCCAAAGCCTACATTGGTTTGAGATGTGTGTAGCCTCCTGATGGTTTGGGTGGGCTGTCATCCAGAAACTGCCTGCTTCAGATCTTGGGCATTGACTCAGCTAAGCTAGAGACTATGGAATCAGAGTGTACCTGTATGTGTGTAAAGTAATACAGTACTATACTGATATATACTTTCAGGAGAAATTTTCTTGATGGTAAATTGGACAGTCTCTAATTCCAGCTAACTTTGCTATGAAATAGACACCCTCAATGTTACTAATACGGGTTCAGTTTTGCAGCATAGTTTGGAGGAATCAAAGACCTTCCAATTCACCAACAAGAGAATCATCTTACCTTCATGAAACTGTCAACTGAATGAACTAACTACTAAGCCACATAAACACATAACCTGTTAGTACTACAGTCTTCAGGACAGTATGCAAGAACATCCTTGGTGTTTACGATAGTGTAGTGCCAATAAGTCGGCTCTGTTCATCTATGGAGCCATCATACCGGTACCAAGCCATCGTATGCACCATGAATGTTGTTGAATATGGTCCTGAGTTCCATGCCTTGTTTACTATTGTACTGTGTAACTTCTGATTAGTATTGTGATAATGTACACTCAGATACTGTACCATAGTCTCTAACCCACCTGAGTCCAAGCCAGAGATATGGAGCAGGAGGTTTCTGGATGACAGCCCACAAAAAGCCTTCACTGATTTGAAATGTGTGTATGTGTGTGTGTGTGTGTGTGTGTGTGTGTGTGTGTGTGTGTGTGTGTGTGTGTGTGTGTGTGTGTGTGTGTGTGTGTGTGTGTGTGTGTGTCTCATACTGGTTTGGGTGGGCTGTCGTCCAGAAATCGGCTGCTCCAGATCTCGTGCTTGGAGTCAGGTGAACTAGGAATTGTGGTGGGCGACTATACAGTAATCTTCTATGCATTAAACTCAACAAACATGACCAGCATTTATTGTTACACAATCATACAAGTCTTTTACTGACATATGTATTAATTTCTGGATATGTAATTTCTATGGTAAATCTGCTATGATTAGTATTTATGTACAGCTGTAAAAAAACACACACACATACACACACTACTGTATTCATGAATACTGTACTCTAATAATCTAATGTAAAACTACCAGTCATTGTGATATACTGTAATATTATAAATTTGTATTTTAGTATGATACACAAAGTATTACATAGTACAGATAACATACTAATTCCTTGTTAAGATATGCCAATATACTAAAAGTGCATTATGTATCTACTTAATTTTCACATTCACTAATTAAAAAGTTACTTTATGGTCATTAGCAAGTCATAGAATAAGTAAAGTGTTCAATAGTGTTGTGCTAATTTGGTTTGTACTGCATATATGTATCCCTCCAGACATAACATGTGAATATCCAGATCAACACAAGTTGTCAAAGTGTTAGATGCAGAGTTAGTGGCAAGTCAGTCAGTGAGTGAGTGAGTTAGTGGGAAGTCAGTCAGTGAGTGAGTGAGTTAGTGGAAAGTCAGTGAGTGAGTGAGTGAGTAGGACAAGTTAATGTATTACTGTCAGCAACAATCTACATGTATATGAATGATTTCAAACAAGCTGTGGTGTGAAAAACATAATGCCCAGCTTCATCACCTAAAAAAAAATAATTAAATATATAAAGTGATATGGAATTAAAATGTTATTAGTTAGGAATATAATTATTATTTATAGTGTTGGTGGTTGGTGGTAAATTTGGAGCAACTGATTTTTCCAAACTATTCCAAGCTTCCTTATACTTATTCACTGGTTCTTATTCCTGATACACTTTGTAGGAATCAAGACCCTCCAACCAGCCACCTTCCCCAAGCCTACAAGTCATCCCAAGGAATACACAGACACATGAATGATTACAAATGCTCCAAATGTTCCCCGTCTTTTTACTCTTTACGAGACAAAGCATAGGTGTTTAAAATTGTACAAGTTAGGAGGTCTATTATCTGTGTTAATGAAGAACCTTTCTATTACTGTAGCAACCAGTTTGAAAAGAGTGACCCTGGGACATGCACTAAAAAACATTATATATATCTTTACATTAGATTATTTATTCATGTGTTTGAATGGTCTCCTCTCTTATTATGGTCTTATTCTTCCTGTTCTTCCTGTTCCTCTTCCTCCTGCATCAGTCTCTCTTCACTCTCAGCCATAAGCTCATCATAGAACTCCTGCATCTTGTCGGGGTCGTCTTCCATTCCTGTGATGGTGATGGTAAGTGTGTGTGTGTGGTGGGGGTTAGATTGACACTCACCACACTCAAACACACACACACTCAAATACTACAGTGTAATAGAATCATTCAATCTATTACATGTTTATTATAATTAAAAAATAATAATAATAATAATGCTGAAAATATGATGATTAGGTGTTCAGTCACTAGCACTAAGAAGTACCCAGGTGTGCTTTCATTACCAAGAGACAGTAAATTAATACAAAATAATATCTCCATTGGAATTAGTTCATTGGTGAATTAGACTGTTCAAAGCTTCAAAGCTGTATACTTATTAGTGCTTGTGACTGTACATACACAAGATCACACACTGCATAGCCATTGATTAATCATGTCATGTATACAAGGATATACATTACTTTGATAATCTGTTACACACTGTAATACAACTGAATTAAACATAGGGTACTGCACTGACCCATTGTCATAACAGAGATACCAACTCCTACTGCAGTATTATAGTAGTATTGGTAAATCCGGAACAAACAATTCCTTCAAATTATTCCGAGCAACAGGCCACCAGTGTTTTTTGTTAATTTGGTGCAGTTTCCCAATATATTTTGTAGGTATCAAGGCACTCCAATGTACCAAACGTACATTACCCCCTTAAGAAACCCTGTGTGTGATGTAATCAGAAAATTGGAGGTAAATGAGTCCTTCAAATATTGCCACAAGACACACTCCTATATAGAAGGAGCTTGTTTCATGGCATGGACAGGAGGAATCAGAAGCTTCCAATTCTCATATACAATCTCAGGATCCTTAAGTACAATTAATTCGTTGTCTAGAGACAGGAACATGCAACACAAATAACATTAGTAAACAAACATATCACATCAACAATGCAAAGTTACTTGAAAACAAACAAACAAACAAACCTCATGCCTTCAGTACTTAAAGAATTTGTGATTCACAGTTCCTTGTCTCTATCTCCTCTCTTTATGCTGTACTGTCAATATCATACCTCCAGTCTTAAACGCCAGCGTACAGGAGCGTGCCAGCTCTGTATTCCAGGCCTTTATCCCATCCTCGCTCACATGATTTAAACAAGACTTGACTTTTCATAGTGCATAAACCACTCACACTACATGAATAAATGATATAGGATATTGAAGTAAAACCTTTTGCTGTCTTCAGTGTTGCCAGCAAAAATAAGCATGTTAGGGAGTGAGCAAATTTAAAAACTATGCTGTTGACTTATGTCATCACCCATGATTCTCCACACTTGTTGGTTGTGTCGATTTACGTCATTACCATCGGTATAAGGGTTAAAGGGAGAGTCTCTTCTCTTACTGGAATATTAGAAGGGTACCGATTCCTCCAAAGTACAGTATGCCAGAAAACAGACACCCTTAATGGTACAAATAGGTGACCTGTTTGGTGGAATCAGAGACCTTCCAATTCACCAACAAGACAATCTCTCCTTAACCCAATCATTAAATGTTCAGGGAAAATATTGATGTAAGTACTGTAACTTGTAGTGTTTTGATGACGCCGCATACCAACCTGTACATTATGGGGCTGTTTCCAACTTGTTCCTTCTCTTTTTCTTTCCTCTTACTGCTGTGTTATATTCACCCTTTTAATTCTACAATGAAGCTTTTTATAACTAATCACATTCCCTCCAACTTACCCATCATGGTCTTGAGTTTGACGGAGCACATGATGAAGTCATCAAAGGAGATCTTTCCCTGACGATCACCATAACGCAGCATCAGAGCATTACACACATGATTGTTGAGGCGGTAACCAGCTGAGTTGAGAGCCTGACGTAACTCAAAGGAGCACAGCTCACCAGAGTTGTCCTTGTCGTAGATTCTGAAGGCATTCTGGCAAGGGTAAGTTTTCACAATGTAATCACCATAATCAATACTCCATTTCCCTTTTTCAAGGGGTTGGGGGCACCAGGGCCAGAGATGACAAAAACTTAATAATAAAATATAAATATAGAAGGACAGAAAATAGCACCCAGTAAACTGGGTCAAACTCACATTCACTTTCCAAGTGAATTTTCATAAATATGAAAATGTTCATGAGTTTTTTTTCAACTAAAAACTATTCGTTAAACAAGAACAGACCTGTAATGCTTACCTTCCATACCCTGATATCTGTCCATAGCTGAAGAAACTCTTGTAGTCCCAACTTGCCAGAACGATCCACATCCATCATTGCAATCATACTGCGACACACATCCTTAGTGAATCCTTCAAAGTTGAACTCTGTGGATGGTTACAAAGAGAATTAATTATACATGAATAACAAGTATAAATTATAATATTATATTTGTCTTATGTTGGATATGTGATCAATGTTTTTTTCAATTACTGTATATAATATAATGGACCTTGATGAATATATCAAATACTTTAACAGATTTTAACACTACAGAACATAATAAAAAACATTTACAAGTAATATCTCAACAGATACTTTTGGTAGTCAATTGTGAATGTATGACAAAAGTAAAATACTGTACTGTACTGTATAGTTAATGGGGAACTTTCTACTACAAATTATGTATTGTACTGTTCTATATAATTACTAGTGTACATTGTTGTTTGTTATCTAGTGTGAAAATAAAATATGGCAACTTTGTATGGGATAAATATACAAATATTGAATATCAGTTGTAAGAGAAAGTAATAGGTAGTTAGAAAGTCCCCCATTGACTTCAATACAGTTCTTGTAACATTACTAAACAAGTAATAATTATAATTATGTGCATGCTAATTATTGTACTTTATTGTAATTTTTATGATTAACATAGGATTTTGCTTTCAGTTTTATAAAATATAAATACATGTTAATGACCTTAATGTTTTATATCGTTAATATAATTTATGGAACAGCATATGATGATTTAGTTAGTTAATAACCTACAGTATACAACAAAATTATCTTAAATAATTAGTTCACTTTATTTTCATTTAATGTGCATATAAGACCATAATAAAAATAATACATGATTTGTATGAGAGCCTTAAGGGACCCTGTGATGTAGTCAGAAAATTGGAAGTAAATGAGTCCTTCAAATATTGCCATGATACACACACACTTATATAAAAGGAGCTTGTTTCGTGGCATAGTCAGGAGGAATCAGAAGCCTCCAATTCTCATACACTATCACAGGGTCCTTAAGAGAGACAGCAGTAATCATGGCATTAATACAGACCAGAGAGAGTTGAGTATAGTCAGGGAATAAACATGGGATATACATATGTACTGTACGTATGTATGTAATAAAGGACATGTGAAAAAAGTACCTTTGTTTATATTTCCATTAGGTTACTATTAAAAACAACAACAAAGCTTTCATGTTGGTGCCATCTACTTTTAAATAAGGAGATATTATCTTGTTGGTGAATTGGAAAGCTACCGATTCGTCCAAACTATGCCTGGAAACAGACACCCCCTTCAATGGTACCAATATACCAAGAGGGGATCTGTTTTGTGGCATAGTTTGGAGGAATCGGAGACCTTCCATTTCACCAACAAGAGAATCTCCCCTTAATCAGTCACAGGAACAGTGATAACTATTGTAAACTTTGCCTTAGTCAAATGTGGTTCTCTCTGCCTACTGGACGAAAATTAAAATAATTGTTCTGGTTTACGCCTCCTCAAAACTGAGGAAAATTAATGCTAATATTCAAGAACATTCATAGTGTATACAACGGTGTGGTAGCTGTACGATGACTCCATAGACAAACAACAGAACCATAGTACCAGTATCATACCATCGTCAACACCATAAAATAAATGTTCTTGCATACTGCCCGAAGTTGAGTACACTCCAAGAGCAATGATACTGTAAACATATTGGCAGGGATAAGCCAGTACAGTATGGTATGTTGAAGTAGGGAGAGTGAGGATACAAGTGCAGAGTGATTACAATGGTAGGGAGACAATAGGAGTAAAGGAACCTTATGAGGTAGTAAGAAAAATGGAGGTAGCCTAAATGAGTTCTTTAAATATTGCCACAAAACACACACACTTATATTGAAGTAGCGTGTTTCGTAGGATAGTCAGGATGAATTGTAAGCTTCTACTTCTCATACACGATCCCTGGGTTCTTAAGATTGTAGTAAGAAAAAGCAAGAAGGGGAATGGCAGTGCAGGAGCTGTCATTACATACCTATTCTAGAACTCTTAAGAGGAGATTCTCTTGTTGGCAAATTGGAAGGTCTTTGATTCTTCCTAACTATGCCACAAAACAAATCCCCTATTAGTACCACTGAAGGCATCCGTTTTCTGGCATAATTGGGAGGAAACGGTAGCCTTCCAATTCACCAATAAGAAAATCTCCCCTTAAGATAAATCTACAGACAACATAACACATTGATCAGTGAAAAATATTTGTGCTGTGAACTGTTGTAAAGTATTATTATCGTAGATATCAAGTAATTTAAGGGCCCTGTGATTGCATATGAAAACTGGAAGTTTCTGATTCCTGCTGCTCATGCCACGAAACAAACTCCTTCCATATAGGTGTGTGTGTTTTGTGGCAATATTAGAAAGACTAATTTACCTCCAATTTTCTGACAACACAGGGTCCCTTAAAAAGGAGCATAAGGACTAGTTTGGTACATTGAAAATAATGAACTCCACATAGAAGCTCAGCCATATAACAAACCAGGATGTTTTCACATTACAACACCTGGATATTCTCAGTATGCTGTACGGTTATACTTGGTATATATTCCATACATTGTTGTGTGTTAGTTAGTTTATAAAATAATGAGTGTGAGTGTTTGTAAGAAGCCCAACACCTACATCTCTACAGCAAGCAACAAGTGTTTTTATAAACTTCAACCAGTTAATAATATTTTTAGCTTGTCAAGAAGTTGCTGTTTCCTGACACTGTATAAAGGGAAATTCTCTTGTTGGTGAATTAGGTCTCTGATTGATTCCTCCATACTATGCCAACAAACAGATCCCCTATTATTACCACTGAGGGCATCTGTTCCATGGCATAGCCTTCCAATTTACCAACAAGAGAATCTCCTCTTAATGGCAGTATATTTTTGTGTTGACTTTTAGTTATTTGATTTTTGAATGAAAATTAGATACATTGCTAATCTTTCATCCATGATTCATAATTTTTATCTGTTTATCTTTGTGAAGTGGTTTTCATTCTTGTACTATATGTATATCAAACTTGAACAACATTATGTAGGACAGTATCTCTGAATTTCCTTTGAAACTCGGTCATAACCAAATCGTTCTCTCTTTTTTTAATATTGTGACACTTGTTGCTGCTTTAGAGTTTATCACCAGACAACATGCAAGCAGTGTATTGTGGTGTTTCCCACTGTCTTACCGAACACTGTCGCCATCACGCCATCACAACACCAGTCACAGAAACAAAATATGAAGCAAACATTAGTGTATCTGAATATCTGGGCACATGTTTCCTATAGTAATGACAAACACAGTAGCAATTCAGATGTTATCAGCATCAACACATAACTATGGTAACACTTAGGGTCGTGGACAAGAACATTGGTGGTACAGTATTGTATATATGATGGTGTGGTACCGGTACGATGGCTCTGGAGTGTGTCTATGGAGTCATGGTATCGGCATCACACCATCGTCAACACCATGAATGTTCTTGTTTAAGATCCATAATACTAACACAGACATATTTAGTATTGTAAACAATTTAATACAAGTGTTAGAAAATGATGATATACTGTACATTGGTCTAGCCGATATTTACAATAGCTCAAAAAAGTATCGGCCTTCTTTCTCCGGCAAACAAATTGAAAAATGAGCGACGTGATCTGTAACACGCCTGAAACACAAGTGACCCACAATTTACAATTTCAAAACTATTTACCCTCCGGGTGCTGATACTTTTTAAAGGTACTGTACACTCAGATACCATAGTCCCTAGCCCACCTGAGTCCAAGCACCCTCAGATCTGAAGCAGGCGGCTTCTGAATGACAGCCCACCCAAATCATCATGAGTCCACACACACACACACACACATAGTATAGAATGGGTCGTCTCTACACACAAACACATCTCTAACAAATGGAGGCTTTGGGTAGGCTGTCAACCAGAAACCACCTGCTTCAGATCTCGGGGGAGGGGGGGGGGGTGCTGTACTCGGGGTTGGCTTGAGACTAAGGTATCCGAGTGTACACTGACTGATCCAAAATGATTTTCACTGCTGTCATGACACCTCTGGTATTGGTGTTGCTGGACTGCCATGTTCTAGCTAAGGTAACCCAGCTTGTGGTCCTTACATCTAAAGGTGGGGGTAATTATGACACATAGATGATGCCCTGGTGAATCCAACTTTTATCACAAATCCCTTCATTCATTGATCACCAATAAAACCTTGCAAGCAATAAATTACCTGTGATATATTTTTCAGGTAAATATACAGAATGTACAGTCACACACCACAATCCCTAGCCCACCTGAGTCTAAGCCCAAGATCTAGAGCAAGTGGTTTCTGTACGACAGGCCATCCAAAGCCTCCATTGGTTCGAAATATGTTTTGTGTGTGTGTGTGAATGTGTGTGTGTGTCCTCGTGATGGTTTAGGTGGGCTGGTTAGGGACTGCGGTGAGTGACTGTACTATAGAACCTGGATATACAATGAATAAATACTTGCATCCATCACTTCATTTTACACTCATTGAAGACCAAGATGTTTTACCAGGTTTCTGTTATTACCATACACACCAAGTGATTTACTGGACTTGTGTTAAAAATATAGTTAAATTTATTTATCTTATAATGAAGGCCAGTATACTGTATAACATGATGCAATTTTTTTCCTTTTGCATTACAATTGTGTCAGAGATTATAACTTGGGATCAGAACAAAACATTCTTGGCTATTTCTTCATTGAAGGTTGAGCTCAGCTGCCTCATATTTGTACAGCATATGGTCATGGACACGGAAGACTGTACAGTATCTTTATAACATGGGCAACACAGTTTTGTGAGTAAAGCTGTTCATTCAAATTAAGCTTTTCTAGAGTTTCTCTAAAATTTCTCAATTTGTAATCACACATTCCTGGTATGCTGATGTATGAATCAACACTAATGAGCATAACAGTTTTGAATGAAGGATTATGGTATGAAGGGACCCTGTGTGTGCTGTAGTCAGAAAATTGGCGATAAACGAGTCCTTCAAATACTGCCACGAAACACCACCTACTGTATATGGAAGGAGCTTGTTTCGTGACATGGTCAGGTGGAATCGAAAACCTTCAATTTTCATACTCGATCACAGGGTCCTTAAAAACATGTCTATAATCCATGTATATATTAGATCACAAATTCTCTACCCTACAACAGCAGTAATTATATGACTTGAGTCTAACCATGCAACTCTCTAATACATATAATTAGTTGAATAACAGCAACACTGTAATTACTGAAACACTTATTTTACAAAAGATTTTAGTTACAATCTCCCATTTCATGTCTTTTATATGGGAGACTGTAAGTTGGTTGCATTGTAAAGGCAAGAAATTCAATTCTTTCTGAAAAATCTGTGAGGTGAACTTGTATTGTAAATAATTATCTTCTAAAAATCATTCAGCAGTTGAGAAACTAAGGATCATAGGCAAGAACATCATTGGTGTTGATGATGGTGTGGTATCAATACCATGACTGTGTGAAAACAAACAACAGAACCATTGTACCAGTACCACACCATTGTATACACCACCAATGTTCTTGCCTATGGAACTAAATCTCAACTAATTCAGTGTTAACAATAAATCAATCTACACACACATAATTTACCAACACCACACACTCACTCTCTCTCTCACTCTCTTTCTCTCCCTCTCAAATACAGTATAAACATACAGTACTGTAGTTTACCACCACCACTCACTCACTCACATCTCTCACACACACAGGTTGAATAGAATAATTGGCGCTGTGACTCACCTCTCTTGAGTGCATAGTTAAGGACATCCTGGAGTTCCTTCCAATCAATCTCCAGATCCTCCCCGGCCACCTTACGGAAGAATCCATTGATGCGTTCATCAGCTTCGGCTTCTTGTGTCTCGTCTTCTGGCTTCACCTGTAGGATGTGTCACCATTAAATTTGGGGACAAGTGTCATTAAATTTACATATATACATTTCTTATGGGATCCTGTGATGTAGTCAGAAAATTGGAGGTTAGAGTCCTTCAAACATTGCCACAAAACACCACTTGTATGGAAGGAGCTTGTTTTGTGGTATGGTCAGGAGGAATCAGAAGCCACCAGGTCCCATACATGATCACAGGGTTCCTTCAGAAACCTATATAATTATGTGATTAACAGTAATGATTGTATTGCATACAGTAAAGGGACCAATCAGTATTATATGTTTATCAGTTATGAGATTAAAAACACAATAAATAGATCAGACTCTCGGGAAAAGTAAAAATATATAAATAAATAAATAAATAAATAAATAAATAAATAAATCATATCTAAAATTGTTCTACTGTACTGTTACTACTTACCTGTGAAATCATACTTAAAACATTAATTAAGGGACCCTATATGATGTAGTCAGAAAATTGGAGGTAAACCAGTCCTTCAAATATTGCTATGAAACACTTCCCAGCTTGTTTCATGGCATGGTCAGGAGGAATCAAAAGCCTCCAATTTTCATACATGATAACAGGGTCCTTAAACAAACTGAATAAAAACCAATACCATCAGAACATAAATGCAGTGGACCAAAGATAAACAGTATATTATGCTATAATCATACTCTTTCCAAACACAATATAAAACATTATGTGACCTTATGTGTGATGTAGTCAGAAAATTGGAGATAAACAAGTCCTTCAAATATTGCTACGAAACACACACTTATAATTATGGATGGAGTGTGTTTCGTGGCATGGTCAGGAGGAATCGAAGGCCAATAATTTTCATACACAATCACAGGGTCATAAAGGAAAAATAGAACCTGAAACCAAAATTCATAGAAAGAGAAAACAATCCCATTTCTTTTCCATTTTGCTAAAAAAAAAAAAAAAAAAATCAATCACACAGTTATAAGCATTGAAGAACTCCAGTCAGAAGAAAACAGATTGCCATTACTTTGCAGCTATTTGGCAAAGAAATTAAAGTACTTTTCCAAAACAACCACAATATCACACAAGTCAACAACAACCAAAGAATAATATCAACAAAAACATCTAATAAATAATACAGGTTGGGGTGCGGAGTCGGAGTGTTGAACAGTCGGAGTTGGATGCTTTTTGGGCAGGGTCAGTCTATAAAAATATATCTGACACAATATCCTTTATGTAATCAATTCTCGTGTAAGGAACTCGAGGTGAAAAATAGGTTTATATCTGAAAATTTCCATTAATTTGTGGAGGGGCTTGGAGTCCTTAAAATATCCTGGAGTCAGATTCAGAGTTGGAATTTTTAAACTTCGATTTCGCACCCATGAATACAGGTCAAGCAAAATGGGACGAACAACACACAGAAATCATATTATAAGGCACTGATGCCATGCACTGCTATCACCACCAATGCATGGACGTCAAAGAGTTCCCAAACTTACTTTCCTACCGGTTGAGCCAGAAGAAATGCCGTCGTCCTGTGCATGTGAGAAGTTATGATATATAGAGTGTAACAGGCATAACAAAGTGACTGACTGCTGGTGTGTGAGGGTTGTGTGTGCTACTCGAAGGAAGGAGTGTGACAGGCATAACAAAGTGACTGACTGCTGGTGTGTGAGGGTTGTGTGTGCTACTCGAAGGAAGGAGTGTGACAGGCATAACAAAGTGACTGACTGCTGGTGTGTGAGGGTTGTGTGTGCTACTCGAAGGAAGGAGTGTGACAGGCATAACAAAGTGACTGACTGCTGGTGTGTGAGGGTTGTGTGTGCTACTCGAAGGAAGGAGTGTGACAGGCATAACAAAGTGACTGACTGCTGGTGTGTGAGGGTTGTGTGTGCTACTCAAAAGAAGAAGGAAGGAGTGTAACAGGCATAACAATGTGACTGACTGCTGGTGTGTGAGCTGGTGGGATGAGGGTTGTGTGAGCTACTCAAGAGGAAGGAATGGAGGAAAGAAACCAAGGAAATAATCCACACACATTAATCGTTGGAATATTTCATTTTGTAATAAAGTGATCTACCCTATTTTTTCTAAGGTACATTCTGGCCTCGCCCAGTAGAAAGCCTTTTGATCTATTATAATTATTAAGTTCTTAAGGGATCCAGTGATGTAGTCAGATAATTGAAAATTTGTGAGTCCTTCATATACAGTCACTAAACACACACACCTACAGTATATGGAAGGTGCTTGTTTTGTGGTATAGTCAGGAGGAATCCGACTATTCTACAAAACAAGCTCCTTCCATATAGGTGGTGTTTTGTGGTAATATTGGAAGGATTCATTTACCTACAACATTTTGACTACAACACAGGATCCCTTAATCAATACATAATCTTATTTGTAAAATAGTTAATACATTACAGTACACCAAACCATTAATTTCTTTTCTGGGAAATATGGTACAGCCCATAACAGTACAGTACATCATCATCATTAATAGTACAATATATACAACTGATATATTAGTTCAATACAATAGTTATCCTGTGTGTCTTTTCATTATTCCTTTCCTTCTCTCATTAGCTTTAGTGTTAGTGTAAGCTTAAGGGACCCTGTGTGTGATGTCAGAAAATTGGAGGTTAGAGAGACCTTCAAATATTGCCACAAAACGGACGCCTATTGGGAAGGAGTGGGTTTTGTGGCACAGTCAGGAGGAACCAGAAGCCTCCAATTCTCATACACACCACAGGGTCCTTAATTCAGCTCTTGGAGGAGACAAAATATCTACACAAATTGGTATATGAAAGTCAACTAACAATTTGCTATGACTACATAATACTACTTTAAACACCTAATTTTAAATAATAAAAGAAAGGTATACTATGGCTGAATTTTTCATGCAAAATCCAGAACAAACAATACTGTAATTAAAACAACATCAAAGTACTATTTGTATGATGCTTAAATATGAAATCCATTATTCTACACATCAAAATACAATTCAGATCAATAATTTTTTTTTAACTAAATACTACATACAGTACAGTTCTACATTACCAAATTTTTTCATCTGATTCTTACATATACAGTAATTTCCACAGAAAGTTTCCATTACATTACAGTATAGATTTTCTTTATGAAAAATGAGTAAGCTTCATTAGTGAGTGTTTAAACTGTATACAGTAAACAAATAATGTAGTTATAAAATATACAGTGTAAGGAAACATACTTTATGTGTTTAGCTTATGTGTGCGCATTGGAGTTATTAATATAGCACCAAAAAAGCTGAAAATATCACACTGAGGGACACTATGATATTGTCAGAAAATTGGAGATAAATGAGTCCTTCAAATATTGCCATGAAACACACACACCTATATGGAATGAGCTTGTTTCATGGCATGGTCAAGAGGAATCAGAAGCCTCCAATTCTCATACACGATCACAGGGTCCTTAATCTACAGAGTCTAAGTTATAGAGTACTGTAGATACAATACAACACACGATGTGTATGTATATATTCAGCACACCAATATAACAGTGTACTCACAGGATTAACGATTACGGTGCCTGTGTAACTAAGCAACTTATGAACCAACATAAAACAGAATCATAATCCTAGACTCACCCTCTCATCCACTTGACCAAAGCCGATCTCCTCATCATTTTCCCTGCAAGTAAAAGATTAAATAAATAAACGGGTTCTTCAAACATTGCCACCAAACACACACACCTACAGTACATGGAAGAAGGTTGTTTTGTGGTACTGTCAGGAGGAATCAGAAGCCTCCAATTTTTTTACAAGATCACAGAATCTTTAATGCGAGTACTATAATCTAATAGTAAATTGTTCACTTTTTGTTTTTCTCATTCTCTTTATTCTTTTATGAGTGTATATAATAAGATTCTTTAAGGGGAGATTTTCTTGTTGGTGAATTAGAAGTTCCTATGATTTCTCCAAACTATGCCTGGCAACAGATACTCTCAATAGTACTAATAGGGAATCATGCAATTTCCTGGCATAGTTTGGAGGAATCAGTAGCCTTCCAATTCACCAACAAGAAAATCTCCCCTGAAACACATGAGTCTAATTAGTGTTCTACTCATTTAAAAGGAGGACAGAATATAAATATTGCATACATGTATAGCCACAACTTGTACCTTGCTTTCCCTGGATGTACTTACTCCATTTCATTTGCCTTCTCAGAGAAGATTCTGAGGATGAACTCTCCTTCCTCATTGGGTTCAAAGGTTGAAGGAACAATGCAATACGTCCCTGGTGGCAGCTTGAAGCGGCACGACACCTCCCGCATGTTGATGAAGGACGGAGACCTTGCTACTGATGCTGTGTATTTGAAGAAGTTGAGATCTAAGGGTCTTGGTACACCATCAGGGTCCCTCAGCTGTGTAACAAACAACAATAGTTAACCATCAGTCATGGAAAGAGGAGTTGTAAAAGCAAAGTCTAAGGGTGCGAGTATTAAACTTACTGTTCAACGAAAAGGAGTTTCATTGCTAAATTTGCATTACAAAATAATGAGAACTGAGCGATGAAGAGAACTTTTCGTGTAAGATGAAGAATATAGAGCATTCAGTATATTGCATGTTATTTACACATGCAGTTATTTTACTGAAGTTTGTTTATACAGTACATCAAATTAATTGATACTATTAATTGGCAATGTAACACTATCATGATTGTCAGTAAATGTTACTCTGCAGAAATGAGTAACACCATATTGACCAAACCAACTTACATGATAAATAGCAAAGCCAATGGTAAGACACTCCAAACCCAGCTTTCTCTGTGAACGTCTATTTTTCTGCATGAGAGCTGTAATGACGGTACACTTGTTGTCATCATCATCATCATCCACCTCCGTCAGGGTGATACGGTACTGTGGGTTGTGCCAGAACGAATCTGTCCAACAAGGAAAGCAGTCAGTTTGTCTCATCTTTTTGCCAACATGACGGGATATTGTATAGTCACGAGCACTAATAGGTATACATACAGCTTTGGTTGAAGCTCTGAACATTCCAATTCACCAACTAACTAATTCCAATGGAGATCTTATTGTGCATTTATTTCTTGTCTCTAGGTATTCCAAACACACCTGGATACTTATTGGTGCTCGTGACTGTACATGATAATTTTGACATCTGGTAAGCATGAAGAGATATACCATAATAATAATATGATACACATAATTTAATTTATATTTGTCTCTCTCTGTGGGATGTGAATGTAGCAAAGGTGTGTAAAGATGAGGTTTGTAAGGATGTATAAGGATGTGTTCCAAGTTGGTTACCATATGATCAAGTGGCATGTAGACTTAGATTAGAGGAATAAATGGGGAGAAAGCAGGGAAAACAAATTAACTTAAGTTTCATTTCCCATTACACACTCTAAACTCACCAATGAAGTTCCTGCATCCACCAGAGGTTGAGCCACGGATCCATGCTCCCTCAAAGACACTCATCTCCCACTTATGTTGTACCGAGTCAGTCACATCCTCATCATCCAGGGAGTCAGGATTCAGGTTGGTCATCTCCAACATTGTGAAATACGTCAAGAAGTCCTGATATGTGATAAAAACAAGGAAGGATAAGTTAGTGATAAAAACAAGGAAGGATAAGTTAGTGATAAAAACAAGGAAGGATAAGTTACAGTGACTATGTCAGTGTCTATGTACACTCTAATACCATAGTCTCTAGCCCACATGAGTCGAAGCCAGAGATCTAAAGCAGGAGGTTTCTGTCGTCCAGAAACTGCCAGTTTCATAACTCTGGCTTTGACAACAGTGGGCTAAAGACTATGGTGTCCGAGTACATAAAGACAGGAACTTCTTTATAAATATAGTACAGTTATGCATATCTGACAACTAATTTACAAGCAAAATATCTTTATAATATATCATTTTTCTGATGATATTTCAATGCCCATACTATTGTACTGTATTATTTATCAATATACTCCAATTGTAATGAAATAGAAAACCAATTAATGATTCACCATTATGCAATTGCATTTTGAAGTTTGAAGATATATAATTCCATGATCATGTAGGCATATCATTATCAAGTTCTGTGACTGAAATACAGACTTACGGGACCCTGTGATGGAGTCAGATAATTGGAGATAAATGAGGCCTTCAAATACTGCCATGAAACACTACCTATATGGAATGAGCTTATTTCGTAGCATGGTCAGGTGGCATCAGAAACCTCCAATTTTCATACACGATCACAGGGTCCTTGAGGGACCTTGTGATCGTGTATAAGAAAATGATGGTTTCCGATTCCTTCTGACTATGCCATGAAAAAAGATCTATGTAGGAGTGTGTTTCGTGGCAATGTTTGAAGGACTCTCTAACCTACAATTTCCTGACTACATCATGGGGGTCCTTAATACATCATATACTTTATAATTCCACATCACATTGTAAAATTTTCTTCCATAAACCCACCTTGAATGACATCCAGAACTCTCCATCATGTTCAAATGTGAGTCCCATTTCTTCTTTTTCTTCTTCTGGAATGTACTCCCACTCTGGACTCTTGTCACCCCAGGCCCCCAACCACTCTGCTTCATTACCCCAGGGGTTGCGAATACGGACCAGAGGAATCTTGCCCGACACACGAGGGGTTTCTATCTCGCAGTACTTGACTCGGGTGATGGAGTAGGCATGGCCACGGATGAGACCATTGTCACATTTTGCCTCAACTTCATTAGGGTCAGGCTACACCAATCAAAAGTAAAGATGTATGTCAAGTAAAGGTTAAAATATAAATTTTATGTACTGTATACATAGGGAGCAAAATTTCAGTTAAAGGTTGATTTTCTTAAGGAATTAATGCATATAATTAAAATTTGGAGATGAAATATTCTTAAAAACTAAAACACTATTGTACATTCTGTTACCATAGTCTCTTGCCCAGCTGAGTCAAAGCCCAAGATTTGAAGCAGGAGGTTTCTTGATGACAACCCACCCAAACCATCAGGAGGCTACACACACACATCTCAACCTCAATGAAGGCTTTGGGTGGGCTGTCGTCCAGAAACTGCCTGCTTCAGATCTCGGGCTTTGACTCAGGTGGACTATGGTATTCGAGTGTACAATATAATATTATGGCACTGATACTTCCAAAGTAAAATGATCTAATGAGTAAATTTGACAACATACCTCTAGTGAACATCCCATGAGTGAACCACGCTGGTAAGCCTTTAACATGATGTTGAAAAGGTTTGGTGGAGCCTTAGTGAGGTCAAATATCTCAGACACACCACCAGTAAAGTCCTCCATGGCCTCACAAGTAGTACCTCCCTTCAGTGCCTCATAGGACCCATGAAGTCTGGTCAAAACAATATCAGTATTATTAAGTGCAGTCATGAATACTAATTAGCATTCAGGTGTGCTCGGAATACCTAGAGACAACATTGGAATTAGTTCATTGGTGTATTAGATTGTTCCAAGCTTCAAACCAAACTGTAAACTTATTAGTGCTCGTAACTGTCCATAAAACCAAATATGAAACAGGTCAGATATATCTATTTTCACTATTGTATATTTTTCTGACTACTGTACATAACACACAGGGTCCCTTATGAAACTCACTTAGCATAGGCCTTCTCCAGCAGAGCAGACCAGAACTCATTACGCTCGTCAGAATGCATGAACACCAGACGTCCATAGAAGGTTGGCAGGCGGTCGTCAATCACTACATCAACCCAACGACCATACTGCCAAAACCTGTACAGTCAGACACATAACAGGATAATCAATTACCATACTGCCAAATCCTGCAGTCAGAACAGGTCCATTCTCAAAAAATTAATTATACTGTACTGTAATAATAATAATAATAATAATTCAGAAATATTAACCAACACATTCTTTAATAAAAAAGAAATATTAACCATTTTTTTTGTTATTACTGAAGTAGGCAGTTTCTAGACAACAGCCCAACCAAAACCTCCATTGGTTTGAAGTGTGTGTGTAAGTGTCCTCATGATGGTTTGGGTGGGCTGTCATCCAGAAACTACCTGCTCCAGATCTTGAGCTTCGACTCAGGTGGGGTAGAGATTGTGGAATGTGAATGTACTTAAATCTGACCTGAAATGAAAGATGCCAGCATAGTTGTCCCCAAAGCCCTGATCACTGGGTACAATCTGGTAGAAGAGTCTCTTATTCAGGGTCAAGTTGGCCACAGCAGCCAGGAGCCAACAGTCACCTGTACCAAACACAGGAATACAAAACATTAATTCATCTTAACTTTCTTAGTACAGTCGGTCATAGGAATTCGTATACACCACTGTGGCATCAAAGGTTTCGTAACAACTAGAACATTTTGTACATTGATTTCCCAACACCAAACTTTTCTAGCAACGTTATTTGGCTAATACTTGAATCAGTCAGCAGAACAATCCCTATAGTATGTACAGAATAAATACCCCTTTTAACCAATGCTCTGTGTATGAATTCCTGAGGACGACTGTACTGTATATATGAATATGTAAAAGCCAATAACTTTCAGCATCATACCAACTACACAATATTGTTATAATATTGTTGCATTCTATGTAAACAACCAATACAATTACTCACCCAATTCTCCCTGCTTGACATCAAAGCGAGTGGCACCACCAATAAACAACTGAGGATCATCTATGATTTCCTATAAGGGAAGATAATAATTATGAGATGTAGACAGGTTTCATGGTAATACAAATATTACTGTATTTATTCAGCAATATTATACTAAAATTACGGTGGTTAATCACAAATGATATATTTATATAAAGAGGGTTATCAAGACAAAAGGATTAACATGCTATACTCAAGGAAAAATGTGTTAATTATATAATTAAGACTTTGAATAAATTTAAAACTCAAAAACATAAGTGAGAATGAACCAAAAAACATGCTTATATTTTCATCGAAGCAGCAACACACTCTACCACTACTATACTACATATATATAGTGTATAATATATTGAACACAAATAGCCAGGGTGATATGTGTACAGTATGTGTATGGAACAAATATTGAACACAAATAGCCAAGGTGAAGTGTGTTTATGAAGCGACAGAGGTAACAAAAGTTAGGCAGTAAATTCATATATGTATTCCTTTGTTATTACTAATAGATTCTGGGTCATAAACCATTTTCTTAAGGACCCTGTGATTGTGTATTGGAAATGGAGGATTCAGATTCCTCCTGACTATGCCACAAAACAAGCTCCGTCAGTATAGGGGTGTTTCGTGGCAATATTTGGAGGACTCGTATACCTCCAATTTTCTGACTACATCACAGGGTCCTATAATGACCATCGTAAAAATACGTGGATGATCAAAGACAAATGCAAAGCAGTTATATACACTGACCTCACCTCATACTGTGTAAAAAATAAACTTAATACTATGACTGTATGAAGGGACTCTGTAATGTAATCAGAAAATTGGAGGTAAAGGAGTCCTCCAAATATTGCCACGAAACACACACACCTATATTGAAGGAGCTTATTTCGTGGCATGATCAGGAGGAATCAGAAATCTCCAATTACAGTATTTTACATGATCATAGGGTCCGTAAAATGAAAACAAACAACACTACACTAATAATCAGTCTAGCCAGGTACACAAGGAGACACAGTAATGGAATAATTTCAAACAGGGAAGTATAATACAATCTGCATACAGTGTATTACTTTTATAATTCATGTTTACCCATCCAATGTACAGTCATGAGCACTACAGTAATTACTATACAGCTTTGGCTGAAACTTTGAACTGTCCATTTCACCAAATAATTAATAATTCCAAAGGACATTTTATTGTGTACAGCATTTATTTACTAACTCTAGGTATTCCAAGCACACCTCAATACTTATTGGTGCTCATGACTGTATAGGCTATATGTTGTTATAGTTATCTCTTGAATGATGGGACTAAGATGTTTCATGTACTTAATGGGAATTCTTTTTCTTTGGACAAATGTTTTACATTAAGGGACCCTGTGATGTAGTCAGAAAATTGGAGATAAACGAGTCCTACAAAATTAATATTGCCACAAAACATCCCCTATACTGAAGGAGCTTGCTTCATGGCTTAAGCATGGGGAATCAGAAGCCTCCAATTTTCGTACATGTTCACAGGGTTCTTAAAAAATATATACAGTTGTTGAAGTTCCTCAAGGTGTCTGGCCGAGCAGCCCCAAACTCCTGAGGAAGGTCATGGCCTGAACCGGGCTTTCCCACAGTGCCCTCAGAGAGTGTATGTTGTTGTGTTGGTGAGTGTGATTATGTACATCGCAGTCTTCCATAATGTGTTCAATAGAATGGGGCATACAATTACTTCCAGTGCTTTACACAAATAAAGAAATAAAAGGAAAAAGCATATGGTGAGTATACAGTAACAGCCCTGGTATTATACAAAGCTTTGATTACTGGAATTGTACAGTTGAGCAAGTATAAAGTGAAAAAAAAATCTGGCTGTATATGGCAACATCTTCACCACCACCACTCAAAGTTCAGCCAATCTTGTTCCACCTTACATTGGCTCTGGGTTCCATGTGGGTCATTCATAAAGATACCAGGGCTTACTACAAACAACTGCCAGACAGATTTCTCTTGCACTTTCTACTTGTTCAACTGTACAACTCAATAATATACAACAAGTTTCTTATACTGTAATCTAAACATCATAAGACTTGAACGAACATAATGTACAGGTGATTCACTATATGTGCAACAAGCAACACTTTATGGGTGGGTGGTAATATAAAGGACCTTGTGATTGTGTATGAGAATTGGAGGCTCCTGATTCCCCCTGACCATGCCACGAAACAACAACACTCCTTCAATATAGGTGTGTGTTTCGTGGCAATATCTTTAGGAATCGTCAACGTCCAATTTTCTGACTACATCACACACAGGGTTCCTAAATACTCCACCCTCTATCACACACTCATTTTTCACTATTCAAACCTGCTCTCATCACCAAGTAAGTACCTTTAGAGCCATGATCTCCTAGGAAGAGAAACAACACATCACAGGTTAGACAAAGGAACAGAAGATAACACACAATGAGACAGGAACAGAAGGAAGAAAACATGTATGTGTGTGTTGTATTATTTCTGCTTAGAGCCTATCAACTTTGTAATGGTTGTTAAGGAGATTTCATTATAGCTTCGTAGAATGTGCGATGTACAGTATGTTAAAGTTGCAGAGTTTCAGTTCTGGTATCTATCTCTGATAGATAGGGAAGTGTATGGAAGTGTACATGGTATTTATGAGTGTTAAGTATACTGAACATGAAAAGCATGTACAGTCGGCAAAAAAAGTTTCGTTACCATCATTTTAACAGTGTGATGTAATGGTGGTATGCCTGACTGGCGAGTCAGGTGTGATGCGAGTGCCTTATATATCTCCGTCACCCTCCGTGCCCATCAGTGTTTAATGAGCAGGCAAGTAGGAATGAAGTTCTTTCAGCCAGTGCAACTTTTTCTGGGTATTTTACGATTATTCTTGTTCTAAAATACTCAAACGTATTTCCTTATGTTTAATAATGAATAGTTACATAATAGTTCTTGAACATTTAGTTTAATCAATTTAAAATCAGCTAAACTTTTTATATAAAAAAGCTGTCACTGCTGTAGCCCGCATATTATCAGTGGGGCAAAGACTATAGCTGTCTCGGATGACACGAGGCACAGCTGCCCAGTCAGCGGAGTACCAATTCTACCGCGTTTCCCAATGATAAAATTAACGTAGGGGTGGTAACGAAACTATTTGCTGTTTGTACAGTACAAGACCTTTCAAAACAATACGATTAAGGGACCCTGTGATTGTGTATGATAATTGGAAGCTTTTGATTCCTCCTGACCATTCCATGAAACAAATACGCTCCTTCCATAAAGGTGTGTGTGTTTCATGGCAATATATGAAGGATTCATTTATCACCAATTTTCTGACTACATCACACATAGGGTCCCTTAAGTAAGTTACTCAGTTTGATTTCTACATGAACAACTAACATTAGTTGATATTACACTGTACTGTACCTATATACTGTACACTATAGTATTTCTAAAAGATATCTGAACTTGTGTTAGCTATTTTCATATTACAGTCCCATTACTTCTTGATCATTATACTGAAAGATTCTTTAGTTGGTGAATTGGAAGGTCTCTGATTCCTCCAAACTATGCCAAGAAACAGTAGATCGCCTATTAGTATTAGTATTAGTACCACTGAGTGTCTGATTTCTGGTATAGTTAGGAGGAATTAGTAGCCTTCCAATTTATGTGGTGAATCATTCTGTATCATCAAACTGAGTAATTATAAAGATTAGTTCAATTTTACTGAGGTTATCACTGTCACGATGCAACAATTCTAACCAAAATCACTGCACACGTAAAATGTAAATATCTGAATTTCTATTTAAGGACCCTGTGATCATGTATGAAAAGTGGAGGCTTCTGATTCCTCCGGACCATGCCACGAAACAAGCTCATTCCACAAAGGTGTCTATGTTTCGTGGCAATATTTGAAGGACTCATTTACCTCCAATTTTCTGACTACAACACAGGGTCCTTTAATATGCAAATACTGTACTGGTATTCTAAGTAAAAAGAAGAGATACTATATTACATTCTTGCTAACAATAATTTAATGTATGATGCAATCTACTATGCAGACAATGACTTAAGGACCTTGTGATTGTGTATGGGAATTAGAGACTTCTGATTCCTCCTCACCATGCCATGAAACAAGCCAAGCTCCTTCCATGTAGGTGTGTGTGTTTCATGGCAATATTTGAAGGACTCATGTATCTCTAATTTGCTGACTACATCACAGGGTCCTTAAGGGGAGATTCTTTCGTTGATGAATGGGAATGTCTCCGATTCCTTCAAACTATGCCAAAAAACAGCAGATCCTCTATTATTAGCATTGAGGGCTTTTGTTTCATGGCATAGTAAGGAGGAATCATTAGCTTTCCAATTTACCAACAAGAGAGTCTCCCCTTCAGTAGTGCACAGTGATTGTGAATGTGTGGGTTAAATCTGATCCTAACACACCAGTTAAGTGTTCTCTATTATGGGACCCTGTGATGTAGTCAGAGAATTGGAGCTAAATGAATTAATCAAATCAAATATTACCATGAAACACACACACCTATATGGAAGGAGCTTGTTTCATGGTATAGTCAGGAGGAATCAGAAGTCTCCAATTCTCATACATGATCACAGGGTCCTTAAGTGTTCTCTATTAAACATAAATTATAGAATAAACAAAGTACAATATATTATAGACTACAGTAGGTGGCATCACTGTCAAGTTATCTAAACAGGAGGAAGGGGGGTGGTCATGGGAAGGAGGGAGGGAGGGAGAGAGAGAGAGGGGTGTGGTCATGGGAGAGAGAGAGGGGTGTCATCATGGGAGTGAGGGAGGGAGGGGTGTGGTCATGGGAGTGAGGGAGGGAGGGGTGTGGTCATGGGAGTGAGGGAGGGAGGGGTGTGGTCATGGGAGTGAGTGAGGGAGGGGTGTAATCATGGGAGTGAGTGAGGGAGGGGTGTGGTCATGGGAGTGAGTGAGGGAGGGGTGTAATCATGGGAGTGAGTGAGGGAGGGGTGTAATCATGGGAGTGAGTGAGGGAGGGGTGTAATCATGGGAGTGAGGGAGGGAGGGGTGTAATCATGGGAGTGAGTGAGGGAGGGGTGTAATCATGGGAGGGAGGGAGGGAGGGGTGTAATCATGGGAGTGAGGGAGGGAGGGGTGTGGTCATGGGAGTGAGGGAGTGAGGGAGGGAGGGGTGTGGTCATGGGAGTGAGGGAGTGAGGGAGGGAGGGGTGTAATCATGGGAGAGAGGGAGGGGTGTGGTCAGACTTTACATACATAAGGTTATCCAAATCAATTCACACTTTACACATTATACATATATAAAATTATCTGTATCAACTCACACTTTGCATACTATACATACATAACATTTATCTGTATCAACTCACACTTTCCATACATAAAATAATCCACATCAACTCACACATTACATACATAAAATCATCCATGTCAACACACACTTCACAACACAACAATAGTATCTGTACCAATTCACACTTTACGTATATTTAATTATCCATATCAACTCACATTTGGGCGCTTCCATTCAAAAGGTTTGGGTGGAGCTCTGGAGAAGAATATGGAAGTGTCCTCAGCTGGGAAGTCAGGGTCCTCAAACAAAGTCCCCTCATCCAGACACTGCTGACGTAGACCGTAGAAGTCCTGGACCTGGCCTCTGGGTCTCAGTCCGGACCCACGCTCACCAAACTGAAGGTAAAAATTATATTGTATCATCAGCAAGATATTCCAAGGGTACATGCAAACACTTTATATACATTTATACACTTCCCTGATAGAATACAGTACATCCACACTCACCAAACTGAAGGTAAATATTACATTGTATTATCAGTAAAATGGTACAGTCAGTAGCACTAATAAGTATTCAGGTGTGCTTGGAATACCTAGAGACAATAAACAAATGCACAATAAGATCTCCATTGGAAATAGATCGTTGGTGAATTGGACCGTTCTTGAAGAGCTTCAACCAAAGATGCTTACAGTACTGTACTTAATAGTGCTCGTGACTGTACATTCAAACACTTCCCTGATAGAATACTGGTAGGTCTCGGCTTGGACCTACGTTCACCTAAATGCAATGTAAATTTTCACCAAGACATTCAAATATTTCTTGTTATTTTTTGATGTACCCATTTTTATGGTGCAAACATTAAAGAATACACAATAATAGCAAGTAGAACAGCTTCAAAAAAAGTAAAAAAAATAGGGTTTTCAGACAATCTTTTTCATTGGAAGACAAAATTATATTGTTGAATCATTTTTGGCTGACTGAAATTATTTAGCAGTACCTTGTGTATTTTTTCTTCCTCTTCATTACTAAACACTGAACTGGAGCGATGCCTTTTTTTGCCAATAATACTGATGTGCGCAGATGATGTGTGAGTCACAGACCCTGAATTATTTTCAGTGTTACCATCAGAAATTTGAGATGCGAAGGCATGAATTTTAGAAGAGACTTCACGCCTCTTTGATGTGACGTAAAATTTCACTGTGGAGCCCATGTTGATTCATTAATAGTTTTTTGTATATGAAAACAGTTCTCTGTTCATTAATAGCAATGAACAATCAATCAATCAATCAATCAAACACCTGCACTGTCACAATATACACAAATTGACATTACTGTACACTGACGATGCCAATATATAGATACAGATCCATGTTTCCATAAGATGGAGCTAGCACTATAGCTAGAACCTGGATATACAACGAATAAATACTTGTATCTACCACTTCATTTTACACTCATTGAACACCACCAAATGTTTTCCCAGGCTTTTGTTATTTATTACCATGCATACAGACTAAGTGATTTACTGAGCCAGTGTTAAAAGGATACATGAGCTAAATTCTATCATCTTATATGAAGGGCCTACAGTAAGTACAGTGGGCCTAAGGAATTGGTACACAGAACATTAGTTACAAGGGGTCTTTATTCTACACACACTGTTGGCATTGTTCTGTTGACTGATTCAAGATATTAGCCAATTAACATTACTAGAAAAGTTTGGTGTTAGGAAATTAATGTACTAAATTTTCTTCTTGTTGCGAACCCTAATTGATGTCACAGTGGTGTATACAAATTCCTGAGGTCGACTGTACAACGGGTATAGACACACACACACACACGGGTACAGTATACAACTGTCAATGAGTGAGTACTGTTGTCTACTGACCCACTCAGGATATACTATCAACTCCTTCCCTTGGTTGCCACTACACCTATATCAAGAGACCCTGTGATGTAGTAAGAAATCTGGAGGTTAGTGAGTCCTTCAAATATTGCCATGAAACACACACACCTATAATAAAGGAGCTTGTTTTGTGGCATAGTCAGGAGGAATCAGAAGTCATCAAGTCTCTCATACACGATTACAGGGTCCTTTTGAGGGGGGTGGTAGTGCTGGTAAATCTGGAGCAACTGATTCTCCCCAACTATTCCAAGCAACAGGCCACCATTATTTTTGTTAATCTGGTCCCGTTTCCTGGTATAGTTTGAAGGAATCAAGGCGCTCCAAACCAACAAAAGTAAAGGGTTATATGCTATATCAGTGTCTTGTGGACGAATTAAATACTATTGACTTCAGCAAACTAAGTCAGTCAACACACTTCCTTAGTAAGTGTGTTGTTTAGTGGCAACATGTGGAGGAATGTGTGTCCCTCTTCTCATTTAATAATAACTTCAATATTTCAATAACATTTTGGTCAAATTAATTACTCCACCATAGTAACAGGTGCATATGCTAGCGGATGAAATTATCTTGCTTGCACAATGTGTCTGATAGTACACACACACACTCGCTCGCTCGCGCGCGCACACACACGCACGCAGCGCGACACACCTACAACACGAACGGAAGTGCCACTGACAAGTTACATGTGTGTGTGTGTGTGTGATAACATAACCGTGTCACCTACCAACACTCCAACACAGGATATCACTATAGGTCAAAATATCATGTAACTTATTCACACTAAATAACACGTAAATATCTATACATTACATTACATTACACGACTATACATTACATTATAGTCAGCAACAATAGTTGTGTTGTGATGGATTGATTGATATGAAGTGCCACAACTACGAGGTCATACAGCGCCAGAAGAAAGTAATTGATTGATTGATTGACATTAACAACAACAACAACGACAACAATGGTGTGGTAATGAACACTCAGATATCAATCTATATATAGCCCACCACAGTTCAACCCCCAACCCCCAACCCCACCCCAGGATATGAAGGAGGCGGTTACTGGACGATAGCCCACCCAAAGTTCCAACCTATCACGAGGCTACACACACAACAGGACGGGTCACCTCTACACACACACACACACACACGCACACACACACACACGCACACACACACGCGCACACACACACACACGCGCGCACACACACACGCGCACACACACACACACACACACACACACACACACACACACACACACACGCACACGCACACACACACATATCTCGAACCAATCAAGGCTTTGGGTGGGCTGTCGTCTAAGAAATAGCCTGCTCCATATCTCGGGGTTCGACTCATGATGGTTCAGACTACTCAAGAGGATTTCACTCCAATATTTAGCACCGAGACAATACCGGCTTCCTTTTAGTTTATCAGCTGCAGGTCGAGTTGAGAGATAAGACGGCCACTTACTGATAACCAAGATAGGAGCTCTTTATCGTAATTATAATATTTTGGTGACTTTCTATACCGTACTTGGCATCATGCTTTCAATACAAAAGGATAATGGAAGTCCCATATAAAAAAATACGACAAAATATGATTAAAATCTTTTGGGCCTTTGGTAAATTCGACCCAACGCAAGCGACAATATTTTTCCGGTATTTGTTTTCTATTTTTCTTTTTATACAGGCCTGGCATTACCCTTCTGCATTGAAAATACGATTCCAATAAGTACATTATGGAACGTCACAAAAATAATGCGTCTGTGGTAAAACTCGTCAAGATAAAATAAATAGCTGTACAGAAAACCATATTAGGACACTCATCTCCCTCCCTCTACGAAACTCACAACCTTCCGTCTCACCATTTGTCAACAAGTATTACAAGTTATTGCCCTTTTCATTAGTAGTATCCATTGTACAGTACCGAGATCACACACAACATACTTTATACAACAAAAATACACTCTAAATGAAATTATACATCTCAGTAGGTGTAAGTTATTGTCGTATGTCACGATATATTTTCTATAGTTACTGATACTGCAATTATTCAACGCAACACTAAAAATTAACATGGTGCAGTGTAATAAAGTACGTTATCATTGGCTATAATTATTGCCTATATACTATTATTATATTCCATTATATAAAAACCCAAAGATGAGGACACCACACTTATGTAATTTTTATATTTCTTACCGTCCAAGCAAAGTTTCCATTTGGAAGTTTGTAAGGCATGATGATAATGGGAGAAGTATAGTAGTATTTGTGGATAGTACTGGGAGAAACAACTTTGGTACTATCAAAGACAAAAGTGGTGTCATTGTTTTGTCCGAATGATTTAACCTAACCTACTACTCCCTCACCCCTTATAAACACAGTGCTCTCTCTCACTCTCCCTCACTCTCCCTCACTCTCACTGCAGTTATCAGTACCGCTTCTCAAGTGTGTATGTGTGTGTGTGCCAGATCTTTGATAACACCACAGAATGATAACAAACGAAGCTGTATGCAAGTCCTAAATCACCAGTATGTACAGTATGTGTGTGTGAGAGAGATAGAGGAGTAAGTGTGTGTGTGTGTGAGAGAGATAGAGGAGTAAGTGTGTGTGTGTGTGAAGAGTGTGTGTGTGTGTGTGTGTATGAGAAGAGTGTGTGTGTGTGTATGAGAGAAGTGTGTGTGTGTGTATGAGAAGAGTGTGTGTGTGTGTGTATGAGAAGAGTGTGTGTGTGTGTGTATGAGAGAAGTGTGTGTGTGTGTATGAGAGAAGTGTGTGTGTGTGTATGAGAGAAGTGTGTGTGTGTGTATGAGAGAAGTGTGTGTGGTGTATGAGAGAAGTGTGTGTGGTGTATGAGAGAAGTGTATGTGGTGTATGAGAGAAGTGTATGTGGTGTATGAGAGAAAGGGTAAGTGTGCGTGTATGTGTGTGTGCATGTTACTTGGATATTGGTTGTACTTAATTGAAAAGTTTAATATTGTATAGCCAAAGGAGAAAGCCAGAATATACAGACCAAACCCCAGACAATTCTTTAAATTTGTACAAACAAATATAGCAATATAAAGATTTAAACACTTTACGCTGCTCACCTTAAACACTTTGTTCTTCAGGTAGTTTAGCATTGTCACCGAAGTTGTTTATATGCGATGAATAATAACTCTCCTTTCGTTACACCCTGTACAAAATATACAGGTATGCTATGTAGAATTATGAGTACTGCCACTTTTCCTAAATATATACCATACATATATTCATAGGACCTTGTGTAATTATAGTCATCGTGTTCAGGGGTCTATAGTGAGTCATCGTATAGTCCCCCCGCCATCGTAAATACCATGGATGAACGTTCTTGCATATCAACCTTAATTAAGGAACCCTGAGTGTGATGTAGTCGGAAAAAAATTGGAGGTAAACGAGTCCTTCAAATATTGCCACGAAACACACACACACAGACACACACCTATATGGAAGGAGTGTGTTTGTTTCGTGGCACGGTCAGGAGGAATCAGAAGCCTCCAATATTCATACGTAATGCAGTCAGAAAATTGGAGATAAAAGAGTCCTTCAAATATTGCCACGAAACACACACACAGACACCTATATTGAAGGAGAGGGTTTGTTTCGTGGCATGGTCAGGAGGAATCAGAAGCCTCCAATTTTCATACATGATCACAGGGTTCTTAATTAAGTAAGATATTTTACGACGAGAAAATCACAAATCTATTTTTTTTTAGGCACTGTGTCCATATAAGTCTGTTGTAAGTACTCAGTCAAAAAATATTAAAAGTCTACGGATTCAACTTATATACTTATCCAAAAGTTATGAAAAACAATAAAAAACAATAAAAAATAACTTCTACTTATCCAAAAGTTATGAAAAACAATAAAAAATAAGAAAAATTAACTTCTACTTAACCAAAAGATATGAAAAACAGTAAAAAAAAAATAATAATAATAATAAAATTTTAACTTATACTTATCCAAAATTTAAGAAAAACGGTAAAAAATAATAATGATAAAATTTAACTTATATTTATCCAAAAGTTAAAAATAATTAATACAATTCCCGCGTTGAGTGATATAAGTGACATTACGGCCATTGATTCCACCAAGGCCTTATTATTATTATTTATGAATTAATGAAGACAAGCACCGGGTATAACACTGATGGAATACGATTTGTTGGTTTCCTTTGTAATCGTGACGGAACCTCCAATTCTAATCAGTTCTTGGCCTGGAGCGGAACAGACTGTGTAAGAGAATGTGGACGTGCCGGCGGAACTAAATAACAAACTGACTGAATAACTAACTAACTAACTGACTAAATAACTTACTGACTAAATAACTTACTAAATAACTAACTGAATGACTGAATGTCCTATTCACTGTGTAGGAGAATGTGAACTTGCCGACGGAACTAAATAACAAACAAATTAACTGACTGTCCTATATATATCACTGTGCAGAAGGAGAATGTGGACTTCCCGACGTTACGGACTGACTGACTGACTGATGGCTAGGAGAATGTGGCCTTGCCGACGGAACGAATTAACTAACTAACTAACTAACTAACTAACTAACTAACTGACTGACTGACTAACTAACTAACTAACTAACTGACTGTCCTATATTCACTGTGTAGAAGGATAATGTGGACTCGCTGACGGAACTGACTGACTGACTGTGTGTGTGTGTGTGTTGATCCTGGACTGTCCTACCACTATGGAGAAGGAGGTTGTGTGGACTGTGGAGTGGACTCGCTCGCTCGCGGAACTGACTCGACTACTGTGAGACTGTGTGTGTGTGTGTGTTTGTGTGTACTTACCGGCGAATGTTTACCTGTTTCCTTCACCCTTCCTACACTGTAAACACGAGCTATAACTGGCTACACCATCAGCTGTTTACGTAGTGTGAACCAAAACCCTGACTTCAAATCTTTGGATCTAGGGTTTGTAAGGGAGATTCTCTTGTTGGTGATATTGGAAGGTCTGTGAGTCCTCCAAACTATGCCACGAAACAGTTCGATCCCTTATTAGTACCACTGAGGGAGTCTGTTTTCTGTCATCGTTAGGAGGAATCAGTAGCCTTCCAATTTACAAACATGAGAATATCCTCTTAATAATACTAAGAAATACCAGACAAAAAAAACAAGTAATTGGTTCACAGACATGTCAGATGATTCGAAACTTCAACACGACCTGGTTACTTATTATGATTCATGATTGGGCTGTTCATTCGTGATACATAATTTCTGACCAGTGTGTGAGGTTTAGAAAGCTTCGAATCGCCTGGTATTGTTCAATTCCCCACCCAGTACAACAATAGAGGCTGAGTTCGAATGCAGTGTGTGTGTGTGTGTGTGTGTGTGTGTGTGTGAGTGTGGTGCCTGTCGTTCGTCTCTGGTCAGAAATTATGTATCACGAGTGAACACAGACAAACAGCAGGCACCACACACACACACCCTGCATTCGAACTCAGCCTCTATATCTGTACTGGGTGGGGAAATGAGCAATACCAGGCGATTCAAAGCTTTCTGCTCCTCACACACTGGTCAGAAATTATGATTCACGAGTGTACATTCACGAGTACTATTAAGTATACAGGTGTGCTTCGAATACCTGGATACAGGAAATAAATACACAATAAGATCTCCATAGGAATTACTTCGTTAGTGAAATTGGACTGTTCGAAGCTTCAACCAAACCAGTATACTTAATTAATAGTGCTCGTGACTGACACTGACTGTACTAACACTCTTCTCATCTCTTGCATTATTAACCCATGAAGTGATGAAATATTTAGGTCAAGTCGTAAACAAGAGAGAAATGTACAAACCTGACCCCAAAACACGACTGGAAGCCACAGGGAACACCAAAGAAATGTAACATGGTCAAGTACGGATGAAAAAATGGTTTGAAAAGAGAGAGAGAGAGAGAGAGAGAGAGAGAGAGAGAGAGAGAGAGAGAGAGAGAGAAGAGAGAGAGAGAGAGAGAGAGAGAGAGAGAGAGAGAGAGTGTGTGTGTGTGTGTGTGTGTATCTGTGTGTGAGAGATTTTTTTAAAGTTCTTTATTTACCTTGAGTACAAGTCCCAACACCCTGGGGAACGTTGCCCCTAAAGGCCATCAAGTTATTCGATACAGAGAGAGAGAGAGAGAGAGAGAGAGAGAGAGAGAGAGAGAGAGAGAGAGAGAGAGAGAGAGAGAGAGAGAGAGAGAGAGAGAGAGATCCCCCACTACTCCCTAATTTTTCCCTTCTTACATCACTGCTAGTAATGAAAAAAATGTACAGTTACGATAATTTATAATTGATACAGTCAGCGTTGCCGTTCCCCTTCTCCTGTACTCGTTATAAATGGAGGCAAGTGAACTGTTCCAAAATAAGGGACCCTGTGTGTGTGATGTAGTCGAAAAATTTAGAGGTAAATGAGTCCTTCAAACATTGCCACGAAACACACACACACACACACATCTAATATAGTGTCATGATTAAAAGGGGCTTGTTTCGTGGCATAGTCAGAAGGAGGAATCAGAAGCCTCCAATAATTTCTCACACACTTGAAGATCAATATCAAACACTATCAATACTTCAAAAGCTCCGAAGGAATGAAAGAAAACGGTTAAGGTCCAAACTGTAAGAGAAAACGATGTTATTACATGAGTCACTTACCCAGAATACTTTATGTTGCTTGAAGTTGTAAGGCATCTTGTATCCACGATGTTTGTACTTTTAAATATTATAATCTTTCCATTCACATTAATTAAGGAATTCTGTGTATGATGTAGTCAGTAAAATGGAGTTAATGGAGTACTTTAAATATTACCATGAAACACACTCACACACACACACGCCTATATGCAAGGAACTGTTTTGTTTGTGTGTTTCTTGTCATATAGTCTCATACACCACTGGCTGTTTTGGTACCCCATCGGACCCGAGCTGATCCTATCCCTCTCGTCGTTTTCTATATCCTTCGTGCTTTTTCTATTCTAATTTTTTATCTATTTTATTATTTGTCGTTTCTATTCCAATACCCAAATCATCATCAACATATCTTTTTCATGTATCCTTCTCATATGCATCATCTTTAAGGACCCTGTGATCGTGTATGAAAATTGGAGACTTCTGATTCCTCCTGTCTATGCCACGAAACATGCTCCTTCCATTAATTATAGGTGTGTGTGTGTTTCGTGGCAATATTTGAAGGACTCATTTATCTCCAATTTTCTGACATCAACACACACAGGGTCTATTCGTGTCATGTCGCCCTCACTGTTAACAAATCGATAGTGAGGGGAAATTATCATAATGGAAGGTTGGTAACGTGATACGGGCCATGAAAACAGGGGAGAGGAAGGAAAAGAAATAAAGGGAGGAAGGAAAATGAATAAATGAAGGAAGGAAAATAGATAAAGGGAGGAAGGAAAATGAATAAAAGGAGGAAGGAAAACAAATAAAAGGAGGAGGGAAACTAAATAATGGAAAGAAGGAGAGAGGAAAATAAAAAAAGGAAGGAAGGAAACAAAATAAGTAAAGGCAGGAGAGATGAAGGAATGTAAGTAAAGGAATGAAAGATGAAGGAATGTTAGTAAAGGAAGGAGAGATGAAGGACAGGGGAAGAAGGAAAGAGATAATTGATAACAAGTCGAGAGAAATTTAAGTGATAGAGATAAGGGAGGTCAAGGAAAATGGGAAAATGGGTAGAGAAATAAAGAAAAGGGAAAAAGAAAGGAAGAAATGTGGAAAATGGAAAGATAAAGTAGGAAAATGTGGAAAATGGAAAGATAAAGTAGGAAAATGTGTAAAATGGAAAGAGAAAGTAGGAATTGGGGAAAATGGAGAGAATGTAGGAAAACGGAAAAAGAAAGGAAAAAAGGGGGTGTATGTATGTATGACTCTCGTGTCTGTCAATCATCACTTCCATCATCTGTCATTAATAATCCAGGACACTATGATCGTGTATGAATATTGGAGGCTTCTGATTCCTCCTGACTATGCCACGAAACAAGCAAGCTCCTTCCATATTATTATAAGGTGTGTGTGTGTGTGTGTGTGTGTGTGTGTGTGTGTGTGTGTGTGTGTGTGTGTGTGTGTGTGTATTAGCAATCATAAATAAATATAAGTTGAAAGTCGTCAATACACCTGTACTGTATATTTCTTTCTGATCATTTATCATCAGGTAAATGTGAATAGATTATTATAAATTACTCATATTGTTAGTGGCTACTGAATTAAGGGACCCTGTGTGATGTAGTCAGGAAATTGGAGGTGAATGATCCCTTCAAATATTATTACGAAACACACACACACACACACACACACACACACACACACACACACACACACACCTATAGGGAAGGAGCGTGTTTAGTGGCATAGTCAGGAGGAATCAGAAGCCTCCAATTCTCACACACGATCACAGGGTCCTTAACTATAATAATTCAAGACAAACACTCGTGTTAATTCCACACATTATGACAAACTAACAACACGTGTACCGCTTTTTCTTCATCACCAAGCGTTAGTATTCTTTTACAATATGTTCCTTGTAATTAGTAAGATCATCATCATAAGTTACTGAGGAACTGTTATACACATCCATTGGGTTAGTTGGTTTTAGTTTATCCAAGAGTTTGAATCATACTTGGTAACCATTAGTCTAATATATTATACAATTTCAATTTCTTAAGAGACCCTGTGTGTGATGTCGTCAGAAAATTGGAGATAGATGAGTCCTTCAGATATTGCCACGAAACACACACACCTATATAGAAGCTTGTTTCGTGGTATGGTCAGGAGGAATCAGAAGCCTCCAATTTTCATATATGATTACAGGGTCTTAATTAAGGGACTCTGTGTGTGATGTAGTCAGAAAATTGGAGATAAATGAGTCCTTCAGATATTGCCACGAAACACACACATCTACTGTATAATGGAAGGAGCTTGTTTGGTGGCATGGTCAGGAGTAATCAGCAGAAGCCTTCAAATGTCATACACGATCACAGGGTCATTAAATAATTAGTTAGTTCACTATATTCCACCACGACATTCACTACTACCGAGTTAGTTAGGAGTATAGGGGCGTGAGTCTGAATCTCTCCCCTGCCACTGACTGACTGACTGACTGAGTGAGTCTGACTCTGTGTGTGTGTATGTGTGTGTGTGTGTGGTGGGAGGAGTAGGTTTTCCACCCTTTCCTCCTCCTCTTCTTCCTCCCCCTCTACTTTAACTCCTTCTTCCGTTCTCTAGTTTTCCCTGAAGGTGTCTGTCTTATACGACTCACCACTACTGAAGGTAAAATGACAGTGAAAGTCTATACTGACATACCTAACTTTACTCTCCTCTCTTAAAACAAAGGTCGAGTATATAATATTATGTGTATATATATAGAATTACCACAGTTACCAATTCCAAGTAACACCACTGTAATTATAACAAACGTCTGTCTTATCATTACACACTAAGTAATTTTAGCCTTTACCATCTTAAAGGGACCCTGTGTGTGATGTGGTCCGAAAAAAAAAATGGAGATAAATGAGTCCTTCAAGTATTGCCACGAAACACACACATCTACTGTATAATGGAAGGAGTTTGTTTCGTGGTATGGTCAGGAGGAATCAGAAGTCTCCAATTTTCATATACACGATCAAAGGGTCTTTGTTTATATAGGTTTGTTTGGCTTTGGTGCAAGTCCAGTGCTTTTGTTATTTTATCTTGTGTATGTGTACTTCATTCATAGCGGTCCCTCCCATCCCCACCCTCAGGAACACACACACACACACAGCAAACCCCACCCTCCGAGATGAACACACACACACACACAGCCAACCTCACCCTCCGAGATGAACACACACACACACACACACACACACACACACTTGTTGCACGCACGACTGCTGCCACCACAGCTGCTTCACCACCAGTAGTCTACCATCAGTGTTATTCCATCAATGACTCATGATCGATGGTACGAATTTTAAGGAGATAGTAAACTTTTGATAAGACTGGAGTGCCATGATTCCTCCAAAAGTATACCAGGAAACAGGACCATATGAACAAATATAATGGTGTTCTGTTGCCTGGAATAGTTTGGAGGAATTAGTTGCTCCAGATTTACCAGAAGTGTACTACCCCCTTAAGGAGATTGTAAACTTTTGATAAGACTGGAGTGCCATGATTCCTCCAAAAGTATACCAGGAAACAGGACCATAACTTTGAACAATCCACTAATTCACCAACGAACTAATTCCAATGAAGATCTTAGCCTATCTTATTGTTTATTTATTAACTTACTCTCTTCAGGTACACCAAGCACACCTGCATGTATATTACTTAATGCTCGTGACTGTATGTATGGAGATCTTATTGTTTATTTATTAACTTATTGTTTATTTATTAAGTTATTGTCTTCAGGTACTCCAAGCACACCTTCATGTATACTTCTTAATTATCGTGACTGTACAACACATGAGAGAGTAACCTTGAAGCCCTCCACTCACACAAGACCAAAGGTGACCAACAAGACATAAAAACAAGGCAACCAAACAGTTATACAATGATATGCAACTTGTCAATGAGCAGGTATCATGCAGGGGAAGGAAGGGACATGAAGGCTACCAGAACTGATGCAGATAAAAAAAAAAAAAGTTGGGATGGTTGGGATAAACTCATGAGGTACAGAAATACACTACGGTGATATTTAAGGGTGAAGTGCAGTGTTGGTAAATTTATAGTGAATCATTCGTTCAAACTGTTACTTCAACCTGTTGCTGGGAATAGTTTGGAGGAATCATTATCTCCAAAAATTCCCAAACTATACCCTCCCCTTTAAGGACCCTGTGATCGTATGGAAATTGAAGGCTTCTGATTCCTCCTGACTATGCCACTAAACAAGCTCCTTCCATATACAGTAGGTGTGTGTGTTTCGTGGCAATATTTGAAGGACTCATTTACCTCCAATTTTCTGACTACATCACACACAGGGTCCATTAATGACCACATAGATAGATAGTAGACGGGTAGATAGACAGAAAAATAAAGATAGATAGATAGTAGATAGAAAGACAACTAAATAGATAGATAGTAGATAGAAAGACAACTAAATAGATAGATAGTAGATAGAAAGACAACTAAATAGATGGAAAGACATAAATAGATAGATAGATATAGAAAAATAAGAGAGAGAGAGAGAGAGAGAGAGAGAGAGAGAGAGAGAGAGAGAGAGAGAGAGAGTGTATGTGTGTTGGGGAAGGGCAGTGAATACTCCGGATGTGGGTGGCTGTCATAGAGGTTCCTCCCTTCCAAACTTTTTTCCTTCCTCCTCTACCTTCTCCTCCTCCACCTCCTCTTACCTTTAACCTTCTCCTCTTCCCTTTACCCTCCTTCTTCTCCTCTTCCATCTTCCCTCCTTCTACTCATCCTCTTTCCCTTTACCCTCCTCTTTCCTTCCTCCTCCTCTTTCCTTTTACCCTCCTCTTTTCTTCCTCCTCCTCTTCCCTCCTTCTCCTCCTCTTCCCTTTACCCTCCTCTTTTCTTCCTCCTCCTCTTCCATCCTCCCTCCTTCTCCTCCTCTTCCATCCTCCCTCCTTCTCCTCCTCTTCCATTTTCCCTCCTTCTCCTCCTCTTCCCTTTACCCTCCTACCTCCTCCTCCTCCTCCCTCTTTCCTTTACCTTCTATATATAACACCCAACTTCCTTTCACCTTGTCTTGTGTGTTCTCTGTGGCCTTCGTTTCAACTATTGTTATACTTTCCTCTCGTTTATTCTTTTTCCTCTCTCTATACTTTCCTCTCGTTCATTCTTTTTCCTCTCACTTTACTTTCCCTCGTTTATTCTTTTTCCTCTCTCTATATTTTTCTCTCATTCATTCTTTTTCCTCTCTCTATACTTTCTTCTCGTTCATTCTTTTTCCTCTCTCTATACTTTCCTCTCGCTTATTCTTTTTCCTCTCTCTTTACTTTCCTCATTCATTCTTTTTCCTCTCTCTTTATTTTCCCCTCGTTTATTCTTTTTCCTCTCTCTTTACTTTCCTCTTGTTTTATTTTTACTTTTCTCTTTACGGTTTTCCTCTCGAGTCTCTTGTTCAATTTTATTTCCACTTTTATACAATTTTCCTCTTAAAAGTCTCTCGTTTTATTTATATTTTCTCTTTACGGTTTTCCTCTCGAATCTCTTGTTCATTTTTATTTCCTCATTTATACAATTTTCCTCTTGAGACTCTTGTTCCCTCCCTCCCTCTCCTCATTTCCTCTCCTCTTCGATTCTCCAGAGCAGCTACGTACAACTCAAAACAATAACATCATAAGTGAAACGTAAAAACATTAGACAGCAAGTTGTTTGAGACACCCATATGTGGATGATTATTATCGACCACCACTCTGTTCCTCCAGTCACATTTTTGGCCCCACCACCACACACTCTCTCACCTTCTCACTCTCTCTCTCTCTCTCTCTCTCTCTCTCTCTCTCTCTCTCTCTCCACAACCACAACATTCCACCTTTAAGGGGGAAGTTTCGTGTAGGTAAATATGGAGCAACTGAATCCTCCAAGTCATTCCAAGCAACACAACACCATTATTTTTGCTCTTCTGGTCCCGTTTCCTAGCATACTTTGGAGGAATCAAGACACTCCAATGTACCAAAAAAGCATTATCACCTTAAGGAAAGATTCTCAAGTTGGTGAATTGGAAGGTTTGTGAGTCCTTCAAACTATGCCACGAAACAACAGATCCCCTATTAGTGACATTAAGGTTGTATGTTTCATGGCAGGGTTTGGAGGAATTAGTAGCCTTCTAAATAACCATCAAGAGAATTAGTTGCTCCAGAATTACCACCAACACACCATTACGACTACTACTACCATCACCACTACTACTACCATCACCACTACTACTACTACTACACTGCCCCATTATACACCGAAAAAGTTTCTGCCTACAGGAGGAAAGGAAGGGAAAGTAAAGGAAAGAAGGGGGAGGTGAAAGTAAAGGTAAATAAGGGGGTGAGGGGAAAGTAAAGGAAAGAAGAGGTGAGCGGGAAGTAAAGGAAAGTAAGGAGGGTGAGGGGAAAGTAAAGGAAAGTAAGGGGGGAGGGAGGGGAGGACCACTGCGACAGGAACAAGGTCAGTTTCCCCAGACACGGTGGCGACTTGCCCATCCCACTGCGGCACCAGAGAGGATTTTCACAGTTTTTTTAATGTATTGAATATTTATCTATATAGCCCCACACAACCTATATACAAACCAACCCCCCTTCCCCTTTTCTCTCCCCCTTAGCCCTAATCTAATCGTATATTTTACATGGTCTAATCGTATATTTTACATGGTCTAATCGTATATTTTACATGGTCTAATCGTATATTTTACATGGCCTAATCGTATATTTTACATGGTCTAATCGTATATTTTACATGGCCTAATCGTATATTTTGTATAGCAAGCATATTCATCGTATCAATTAAAATGCATAACACATTAAATTTGCATGAAAACCTGTGGTCACAAAGTGTTAAATACATAAATAAATACATAAATAAATAAGTTTCTAAAATAACGATCCGTAATCTTCACATCAGAGCTGTGTGAATGGGAGTAAAATTTCAAGACACACTTTGCCTTGCCTTTCCAAGTTCATATCTAGAGCATCACACACACACACACACACACACACACACACACTTTGTTTACTCTCCCGTGGCAGTGAACCTTCAAGCATAGAACACCCCTTGTGCTTTCAGGGGGAAGTTTTGTGTTGATAAATATGGAGCAAATTGAATCCTCCAAACTATTCCAAGCAACAGAACACCATTAATTTTGTTCATCTGGTCCTGTTTCCTGTCATACTTTAGAGGAATCAAGGCACTCCAATGTACCAAAAGTGAATTACCCCCTTAAGGGACCCTGTGTGTGATGCAGGTCTGAAAATTGGAGGTATACGAGTCCTTTAAACATTGCCACGAAACACACACATCTATATGGAAGGTGTGTGTTTCGTGGCATAGTCAGAAGGAATCAGAAGCCTCCAATTCTCATCACGGTCATTGGGTCCTTATTCTCTCTTCACTCCTTCACTCTCCTTTGTACACTCTCTCTTTTCTCTCTCTTCCCTCCTTCACTCTCCCTCTCTTCACTCCTTCACTTTCCCTTGTGTAGCCTCTCTCTCTCTCTTCACTCCTTCACTCTCCTTTATACACTCTCTTTTCTTTCTTCTTCCCTCCTTCATTCTCCCTTGCACACACTCTCTCTCTCTCTCTTCCCTCCTTCACTCTTCCTTGCACACCCTCTCTCTCTTCCCTCCTCCACTCTCCCTTGTACACACCCTCTCCCTCTTCCCTCCTTCACTCTCCCTTGTACACTCTCTCCCTCTTCCCTCTCCCTTGTACACTCTCTCCCTCTACCCTCCTTCACTCTCCCTTGTTCACAGTCTCATTATTTCTCTCTTCTCTCCTCTCCCTTCCCTCCTCCACTCTCTTTGCATTTATTTATATTTTTCACCCTTTCCTCTCTGTCTCTCCTTTCACATTTATTTGTACTTTCATTTTAAGGACCCTGTGATCGTGTATTAGAATTGGTGACTTCTGATTCCTCCTGACTATGCCACGAAACAAGCTCCTTCCATATAGGTGTGTGTGTGTATGTTTAGTGGTAGTATTTGAAGGGTTCATTTACCTCCAATTTTCTGACTACATTCATTTTCTGTTCATTTCTTAGTGATATATAATTTTTTCCGTTTCCTGATTAATAATAATTTGTGATTATATTTTCTATTTTTTTATATATATTTTTTTTTTGGTGACCAGTTTTTCTTGACTATAATTTAACTTTTCCTTAGATTTCATTTCGGTTTTGATATTCTTCGTATTTATTATTTTTTTATGAGTTTATGGACTTTACATTCTCCCGTCGCGGCTCACCTTGTGCTTCAACAACACAATTTTTTATAATAATAACAATAATGATAATAATAATGTCGGTGGTTGTTGGTGTGAAAGTTACCAAGGTGAAGGTTAAGGGGAGAGTATAGTGTTGACATTTTTGGAGATTATGATTCCTCCAAACTATTCCAGGCAACAGGATATCATTATTTTTCTTTATCTGGGTGTGTTTCCTGGCATACTTTGGAGGAATCAAGGCACTCCAATCTATCAAAAGTATACTCTCCCCTTAAGAGGAGTTTTTTTTGTTGATAAATTGGAAAGGCTACTGATTCCTCCAAACTATGCCAGGAAACAAGACAACCTTAAGGAGGAAATTTGGTGTTGGTAAATTTGGAGCAACTGAATCCTCCAAACTATTCCAAGCAACAGAACATCATTATTTTTGCTCTCCTGGTCCTGTTTCCTGGCATACTTTGGAGGAATCAAGACACTCCAATGTAACAAAAGCGAATTACCACCTTAATGTTACTAATAGGGAATGTGTTTCCTGGCATACTTTGGAGGAAATGAGTGACACTGTAAATTTACGAAGAAGACATCCTCCCTGAAGGCTATACGAGAACGAATAACACGAGGTTGCGCGCGCACTGTAACTTTCTGCGACGAGGAAAGAACGCACGTCGAGGTTACATGAGAAAGTTTTTTTTGTATTTTTTTTTTTTTTTTTTTTTTGTATGCTTATAAAACCTACTGGAATTAAGTGACCCTGCACGTGATGTAGTCAGAAAATTGGAGGTAAATGAGTCCTTCAGATATTGCCACGAAACACACATATACACACACAAATACATACACACACACACATACACACACACACATAAACACACAAACACATATACACACACACACACACACAAACACATACACACAAACACACACACACACATATATACACACACATACACATATACACACATACAAACACACACAAATACACACACACACAAACCACCTATATGGAATGAGTTTGTTTGTTTCGTGGTATAGTCAGGAGGAATCAGAAGCCTTCAATGTTTATACACGATCATCTTAAGTGGAGAGTATACTTTTGGTACATTGGAGTGCCTTGATTCCTCCAAAGTATGCCAGAAAACAGGCTCAAGTTAACAAAAATAATGGTGTTCTGTTGCTTGAAATAGTTTGGAGGATTCAGTTGCTCCAGATTTACCAACACTGTACTTCTCCCTTAAGTGGCTCAAAGTGTTGACAGCTGCATGACATGAGTTCCATTTTATTATTATTATTATTATTATTATTATTTTTATTTATATATATATATATACATATTTTCATTTCTTCGTTCTCCACTGCAAAAAGTTTCAAAAATATTACACTAGTTCTATTTTATTATTATTATTATTACTATTATTTTTTTTTTCTCCACTGCAAAAAAATTCAAAATTATTTACACTAGTTTTATCCTATTATTATTATTATTATTATTGTTTTTTCTTTGTTCTCCATTGCAAAAAAAATTCATGAATATTAACTCTTTTTATTCAGAAACTTCGTCCATACTCATCACAACCATTAACACAACCATCATAACAACCATTGCAACAATACAAAACAACCTTAACAACTAATACCACAATCACAACTCAACAACCATTACCACAATCACAAGAACCATCACAATCACAACAACCAACATAACAATCACCACAATTACAACTCAACAATCATTACCACAATCACAACTCAACAAACATTACCACAATTACAACTCAACAAACATTACCACAATCACAACAATCACAACTACCACAACACAACTCAACAACCATTACCACAATCACAACAATCACAACACAATCACAACTAACATAACACAACTCAACAACTACCACAACACAATCACAACAAACATTACCACAATCACCACAATCATAACAAACATCACCACAATCACAACTATCACCACAATCATAACAAACATTACCACAATCACAACTATCACCACAATCACAACTAACATAACACAACTCAACAACTAACATAACACAACTCAACAACTATCACCACAATCATAACAAACATCACCATCACAACAACCAACATAACAATCACAATCATAACAAACATCACCACAATCACAACTACCACAACACAATCATAACAAACATTACCACAATCACAACAAACATTACCACAATCACAACTACCACAACACAATCACAACTACCACAACACAACTCAACAACTACCACAACACAATCACAACAAACATCACCACAATCACAACAAACATCACCACAATCACAACTATCACCACAATCACAACTACCACAACACAACTCAACAACTATCACCACAATCACAACAAACATTACCACAATCACAACTACCACAACACATTCCATCTGACCTTTGATGCAGTATGGTTGGTATTCACATTATCTATCTCTATCTCTCTCTCTCTCTCTCTCTCTCTCTCTCTCTCTCTCTCTCTCTCTCTCTCTCTCTCTCTCTCTCACAAATATTTACCACAAACACTCACTCACATCTTTCTCTCTCTCTCTCTCATCGTTTGGGATCCTCTTACATTTGGGTTAACGTAATTACACACACACACACACACAAAGATACATGAGCCATATGAGATAAAGGACCGTGTGTGATGTAGAAGATAAAAAATAATAGTGTTCAGTTGCTTGGAATAGTTTGAATGAATCAGTTGCTCCAGATTTATCAACACAAAATTTCCCCCTTTAAATGTATCCCGAACCCCCTACCCCCGCCCTGCCCCCCCCCTACAGGAACCTCCCTTCCTTTCCCCCCTGATGAGTCCTTCCTGGCCGTCACGCACCCCTGCCTCCTCAGTCCTTGGTTTTGTCTCACTCACGTCTCTTTCCTCCCTCACACTCTCCCTCCCTCACTCACTCCACTCTCTCTCTCTCTCACTCTCTCTCTCTCTCTCTCTCTCTCTCTCTCTCTCTCTCTCCACACCGTCACAGTAACTCTCTCTTCCTTCAAACTATATCACGAAACAGATCTCCTATTTGTATAACCTCGAGGTGATTTGTATTATGGAATTGTTTGGGAAGAATCAGTAGCCCTCAAATATATATATATATATATATATATATATATATATATATATATTAACTCTTATCAGCTGAAACTATTATCTACAGGGTGGAGCTCCAAGCTATATATTGCTTCCTGTAAACATTGACTCATCTACTGTACTGTGTATTTATATGTGATAAGAGTACAGTCACGAGCACTAATACATATACAGTTTTGGTTGAACCTTTGAACAGTCCAATTCACCAACAACTAATTCCAATGGAGATCTTATTGTGTCTTTATTTACTGTCTCAGGTATTTCAAGCACACCTCGATACTTATCAGTACTAGTGACTGTACATGACATTATCTAGCGTCATAAGATACATTAGTCATACAATTAATCACAGTTCTGTTGTTGACAAAGCCGTATTTTGAAATGCAGTGGGATAATAATAATTGTCAAAAGTTTAGATTGTGAGAAGCAGAAAGCTTCTAATCACCTGGTATTGTTCATTTCCCCACCCAATAAACCAATATAGGCAGAGTTCGAATGGTGGGTATGTGTGTGTGGTGCCTGCTGTTTGTCACTGATCAGAAATTACTTACCACGAGTGTACAGTAACGTTGTAACATGTGTAAGTTATGCTGAGTGGTGTGTGTTTTACATGACAAAAGTATGTGATGATTTGTTTCTACTTTATAGGGGCATACCGAATGTTGTACAATACAATACATACAACCATATAATGTGTATGCCTGTTTGATGCCATAATACAAAATAATATCACAGTGTAGTAGAAGTAAATGTCAAAATATCATTAAACCTTTAATACAGAAATCAGGTACTACTTAATTTTCCCTCTTAAAATTATATAAAATTCTCTTTATATTTGACCTTTTGTACTAAAATGTCAACAGTGTTACACGTTATAATACACAAAGAAACATTACTATCTTAGACAAAGGTATAGTGAGTGAGATGAAGGGGTAGGGTAGTGTGGAGGTACAAATGAATAATAATAATCATAACAACAGTAACCTTGAGTGTGATGCCAGGAGTGAAATTACAAGTTATACAGTTGGGCGTGGAGAAAAAAAAAAAAAAGACTTGGCAACAGACCCGAAGAAATCTGAAGGTCAAAAGATATTTCGTCGTCAAAACTCATCAGGTTTGGAATCGTCAGAATCGTCATTTTGGTTCAGTGTAATTAATTAACTAAGGGACACAGTGATGTAGTCAGAAAATTGGAGGTAAATGAGTCCTTCAAATATTCCCACGAAACGTCACCTATGATGGAAGGAGCTTATTTTGTGGCATAGTCAGGAGGAATCAGAAGCCTCCAATATTCATACACGATCACAGGGTCCTTTAATTAAGGGAATACACACTTTTTATTTGTCTAACTTAGAGGGCAAACTGTGTGTGTGTGTGTGTGTGTGTGTGTGTGTGTGTGTGTGTGTGTGTGTGTGTGTGTGTGTGTGTGTGTGTGTGTGTGTGTGTGTGTGTGTGTGTGTGTGTGTGTGTGTGTGTGTTGATAGGTCCAGATGGAAAGGTCAGCGTGTGTATGCATGAGTACGTGAGCTTAAGGCATGATGTCATGAATGATTTCACTCATTCCCTCCGTAGCCTTCAAATTCTAAACAAGATGCAGGGTGTGTTCATTTCTCTCCTCCTCCTCCTCCTCCTCCTCCTCCTCCACCTCTTCCTCCTCCTCCTCCTCCTCCTCCTCCTCCTCCTCCTCCTCTTCTCACTTTATTATCACTTTTCCCTCAACATTCATTCGGTATTAACTTTCATATACTCATTTTTCCTCTTCATTTCACTCCCCTCTTTCCTCCTCTTACTTCCTCTTGTGTGTTCATTTTCATTAACTCATTACGTCCTTATTGGCATATATTTCAATCATTTCATTCCCTTCTACACCTTCTATATTCCCCTCAATCTCATTTTCCTCAATTATTCCCTTTCCCAGCTAACCAACAATCTATCTATCTATCTATCTATCATTCCTTATATATCACTCTACCTATTTTTTTTTATCATATTGCTCTCGTTTCCCCACTAATCAATATGTCTCCTTTTCTTACTCATCCCTTTAATTCTCTTCCATATCCATCTTTATTCAATTATTATCTATATATAGTGTTTATCATATTCCACTCATTTCCCCACTAATCAATCTGTCTGTCTCTACATTCCTTGATCATCAACTTCTCTTCCATCTTTATTTAAGTATCTATATACATTGTTTATTATATTCCACTCATTTCCCCACTAATCAATCTGTCTGTCTCCATTCCTTGTTCATCACCTTCTCTTCCTCCTTCTGTTTACATTCAATGATTTCACCATATTATACTTTATTATATTTCACTCCTTTCCCCACTAATCAATCTGTCTGTCTGTCTCCATTCCTTGTTCATCACCTTCTCTTCCACCTTCTGTTTGTCTCTCCATTCCCTGCTCATCACCTCTTCCACCTTCTGTTTACATTCAATGTTCTCACCATATATACTTTATCGAAGACGAAGGATATCTCATTGCCTTCTTCATCATAGAGTGTCTTCTCCATCGTGGCTCCTCCTTCTCCTCCTCCCACGCTGTTGTCTGACCTCTCGAACTCTTCATCTATCTCCTCCTCTTCCTCTCCTTGCACCTCCTCCTCCTCTTGGTACTGCACCTCTTCTTCGTCCATAGTTGCGGTAGGTTATTGTAGATGTTATAGGTTTATCAGTTCTAGATACAACACACGCTCGATTCACTGTACGTATTCTAATTAACAGATGTGACAGGTTGAGTCAAGTGTCCAGAATTGTTTTGTGGCGTATAATGTCTCTTCTAGTATCATCAAACACTCAGCGGGCTCAAACTGACACAAGGAGGCATTCAGAGCTCGTAGTTGTTGGATGGGGGAGGGGGAGGGGTTAGGGTATGCCATGACGTCACATCTAAACATTTCCATTGGCTGACGACCCGTGACGTCACCGTTTGAGAAGTATACTGGCGTCGCCGCACTCCGATAGGCTCCCATGAATCATAATGAAGTTGTGACGTTACCAAGTTAGAAGAACCCTCGGTATACAGTGTTATGTGTCATAGTTCAATGGTGACGTCACTTGAGAATATCACATAAATAGTTGTTTAGTATAACCATAATTAGGGAATTTGTAGAATGCACTACTTAATGTGATCAATTAATATAGAATATAATTATACAGGCAGCTTCAAGTTACACGAAGTTCAGATGGCACAGTACGTAAAATCTGCTATGATGATAATATATGCGAGGTGTGTGTGTGTGTGTGTGTGTGTGTGGTGAAGGTCGAGAGTTGTTAGGTGTACGGTGACGTCAGGTAGGAGGTATCCCAAGATATATTGTACAGTCATACATCATTGTTTCCAACCCAACGTGGTTCACCTTGAAATGAGAGGAGTAGCTTTATACAAACTAACACGGAGATTCATTGGGATGGATCTTAGCAAGGTCTAATAAGTTTATAAAATTAACTCAAATAGCTCGATTTTATTCACCAGGTTGCAGTACATTAGACCATGACTTTACACTCGTGATACATTATTTCTGACCAGTGTGTGAGGAGCAGAAAGCTTCGAATCGCCTGGTATTGTTCATTTCCTCACTCAGTACACATATAGAGACTGAGTTTGAATGCAGGGTGTGTGTGTGTGTGTGTGTGGTGCCTGTAGTTCGTCTCTGGTCAGGGATTATGTATCACGTGTACTCCAAAATTAAGGCAATGATTTGTCTAAAATTATATCATTTGTGTATACATTCGAGCTTGTAGTAGCAGGAACAGGTGTTGCAGAAGTTGATGGTTGTTCGGTCAACATACATCAAGTAAGGGAACATCGTCTCACCCTTTAATTAAGGTACCCTGTGATGTACGGTAGTAAAAAAAGTGGAGGTTAGCTAGTCCTTTAAATATTGCCACGAAACACCACCACCATGTAAGCAGCTTGTTTCGTGGCAGACAGAATGAATCAGATGCCTTCAATTTTCTGACTACATAACAGGGTCCCTTAAGGCTTATGGTGTATCTAGGCTTAGGGTATAGTAAGGTCTGTGAGTGTATGTCTGTTGTGTTAATTACTATTCTCACGCGGTTCAAGGTTGGTTGCCACAGGTATTCAAGTGGAGTTTCTCTTGATGGTGACTTGGAAGGTCTCTGATTCCTCCAAACTATACAGTAGCTACCAAGAAACAGATCTGCTATTAGTACCATTGAGGGCGTCTGTTTTCAGGCATAGTTTGGAGGAATCAGTAGCCTTCCAATTTATCTGTGTTGGCAAATCTGGAGCAACTGATTCCTCCAAACTATTCCAAGCAACAGGACTCCTTTATGTTTGTCCATCTGGTCCTGTTTCCTGGCATATTTTGGAGGAATCAAGGCACTCCAATGTACCAAAAGTATACTCTCTCCTTAACCAAGTCTTTAGCAACAAAATACTATTATGAGTCTTTACAATCTTTACAGGCAAATGTCAAAGATTTATTGTTTGCTCATCGATGCAGCATGTAACTATTATACTATATACCGTCATTCCTATTTATGTGTCTGCTGATTCCCGCACAGTCATCCACAGAGAAACGAAAAACTCATCATGGTGTAGTTAGTGGTGGGGATGCTATAGTCAGTGCGTCTGTCAAGGTCACACACACACACTAACACACACACACACACATACACACACACTCCCGGAAGAGGGGAACATACCAACCCATCCTATTGAAAACCAAACCCACCCACCACCTTCAACTCTACTCTATACGAACACCACAATTTTTTTTTTTTGTATCCTCTCAACCATATTATTTTAGCCAACTGAAGATTAGTACTGGAGTTTTTGTGGTTCAATTATCGACATTTTCTTCTTCTATGCAATTCGAAATACTGAGTAAAATACACACACACACACACACTAATAGATGTCAACATACAACTACGAGTGTGTTTTTTATGTTGCTTTCTTATATCGTTGACATATTTTTCTTAAGGGACCCTGTGTGTGATAGTCAGAAAATTGGAGGTAAATGAGTCCTTCAAGTATTGCCACGAAACACACACCTATATGGAAGGAGCTTGTTTCGTGGCAGAGTCAGGAGGAATTAGAAGCTTCCAATTCTCATACACGATCACAGGGTCTTTAAACTGGTGAAAATCGAGAATTGTAGATATGGCACGTACAGAACTTACAATGGAGTGTATTGATGTGGCTGATTACACATGATAAAATTGATATACTGTATGTAAAGATAAAGAATGACTATAACTTATTATTATTGGCCTTATCATATTCCATATACAAAGAACAATCACAGCTTTTGTTTTGTTCTGATAAGTACAATTTTAATGAGAGAGAGAGAGAGAGAGAGAAAGAAAAAATGGGTTAATATGTAGTGAACTTCAAGTGATATGGAGAAAGATGAGTAAAATCCAACCACCTACTGTAAGCATTGGTGAGGGAGTCAAGTGATTCATAGAAGTGAGAATTATTCAGCTGAAAAGGACGAGGTTGAAAGCATATAAGCTCTGAGTGTGACCTGTCATGTTGTTGTTTGCAACAGTAACAGTAACAGTAACCTCTGTGGGTGGGATATGAATTTAATATTTATTCCAACTGACTTTGTGGTCAAATCAAAAGTTTATGGTAAGTGCACCAACTCCCCCCCCCCTCCCGACCTCTCCCATAATGATACTCATCCATGTGTAGTAAAGTGGTTGGTTATCAAATTACATGGTACAATATACATATATAAAGCACTGTACACTCGTGATACATTATTTCTGGCCAGAGTGTGGGGAGCAAAAAGCTTCGAATCGCCTGGCATTGCTCATTTACCCACCCAGTACACCAATAGAGGCTGAGTTCGAATGCAGCTCGTGTGTGTGTGTGTGTGTGGTGACTGCTGTTCATCTCTGGTCAGAAATTACGTATCACAAGTGTACAGTACAGTACTATACTCAAAAGTAACCCCAGGTATAATTCCCTCATTTCTGATTTCTCCATTATTTCTGATAGCATTCATGTTTCCAGAACACTGACAGGGTTACAAGCCAGTTATGTGTATATGCATATACAGTACCTAAAAGAAAATGTCGTCATAAAAGTTCCATATATAAAAAGTAAAAGAAGGTAATCCAAGTAAAAAGATATAAAGAGCACAATGTGGTACTCACATTAAATACGGCCTTGGCAGGACTGATGCGTGCCTTGTCGTGAGTACCTCCACGGAACAGTCGGTTTTTGAGATGATATGCTCCCTTGCTCATGAACGAGGAAATGAGCGAACCTACACCAGGGAAAGGAAAGGAAAGAAATTATGTTATTATCATGATAAAATAACACAACACTTGGAATTAAGGGGGAAATAGTGTTGGTAAATCTGGAGCAACTTATTCCTCAAAACTATTCCAAGTAACAGAATACTGTACCATTATTTTTTTTCATATGCTCCTGTTTCCTGGTTGTATATCAAGGAAGAGGGATGAAAGAAACTATGTTATTATCATGACAGAATAAAACAATACTTGAGCAAGGTGTTTTGTATGATAGATGATGAATTAATGTCCCCAACAGTTTCTACGTAAAAGTGCCACAAAATCATTATGTACACTTGGATACCAGTGTCTCTAGCCCACCTGAGTCGAAGCCCGAGATTTGAAGCAGGCGGTTTCTGGACGACAGCCCACCCTAAGCCTCCATTGATTCGTGGTATGTGTGTGTGTGTGTGTTTGGTGTGTGTGTAGCCTCGTGATGGTTTGGGTGGGCTGTCGTCCAGAAACTGCTTCAGATCTCAGGCTTCGACTCAGGTGGGCTAGAGACTATGGTATTCGAGTGTACAAAAGTTAAAACCACAATACTGGGAGTGAAATGATTTACATACGTGAGTTTTTTGCATCACAATAAGCAAATTATTTTCACCTTAGACAGAAGTAATATAAATTAAATACTGTATCTTCATAGTACTACATATCAGAAACAGTGAAAACTTGTGTCAGCATCTACATTCTCTTTTACACAACGGAGACTTCTAGGTGGACAGAGCTTTATTATGTTTACCTATAACTTGTACGGTCAGGATCCAAAATTTGTATCCAGGACTAGTTGAAGTTTCATTTTGTTTGACACTTCACTGAGCAACTTTCAGATATTATTTTTTCTTTTATTTTCAGAACTCAACTGCATGGTGTCGATTCACACCATTCGAAGCAAAATGGATACATATTTTAGATTGCAACTGTACAACTGTTAATTCTGGCATACATGGTTAATTTTGATTCAGATACCAACTACATATGAAGTGTTAACAGCTGATGAAGCATACACACATTACACAAATTGTCTCAACTTTGGTATTTTAGCTCTTATAGTAGAAATTGTGTATTAATTGCACACGAACACATCAAACTCATTTGTTTTATGAATGTCTTGAACATAAAGTTATTCATCAGTGATAAGCCACCAGTGTACAGTTGCCAAAAAAGGTATTGCGACAACTACTGATACAACATCAAATATATTAATATCCATAGTCGTTTGTAGGGATTATAAGTATGTATTACAAAAGGATATGTATATTTCCTTCTGTTATACATGCTTATAGTCCCTACAAATAGTTGTGGATATTATTGAGGTTAAAGTTCTATCAATAATTGTCGCAATACCTTTTTTGGCAACTGTACATACCAAGAACTTCTCTATACTGGTGTTTTAGTCTATTGCATAGTAACAGCTCTCATTGTTTTTGATACCATGTAGCATAGTTGAACTCTAATGTTATAGTCAAGTGGAAAGAATAGATGAAACTAGAGTGGTGAAAAATATGTACAGTATTATAATCCCTAAGATGGAAGGGGAGAGTGAGTGGTTGGGGACCCTGCTCTCTAATAATGACCCCTTCAAAGGCTCAACTAGCCTCGGAGCTGGACCCCTTGCCTGTCAGGGGTCCTGCACTGACGCTAGAGCCTTTTCATCTCTTGGAAAAAGGTAAATGGGGTATTAATGATGATGATATTCATGCTTTCTCTTACAACAAACATGCATATTGCACAGGGCATGTGTTTGTCATGTGCCCACTATTGGTTAGTCAACATTGGTAATATGACTACTGTACAAACTGCCTTGAAAATGGCGACCCCAGAAGGACTGCTGCGAGTAGGCTGTCAGGGGAGGGGGAGGGGAGGGAAGGTCAGAATAAAAATATGGTTGATGTTATTTATAAATGGCAGTATTTATCTAACCCTAAGAACTGATGGACATTTAACCTGAAGATCCCCACAGATACAGTGAGCAGGAAAAAGGAAGTTCTTAAAGTGTAAATTTTTACCATAAGTGAAAGTGTATATATGCACAGATGTGGTCAGTAATAATCATACACATATGGGTATCTCAAACAATTTGCTGCCTAATGTTTACTCGTTCACATAATATGATGTTTTAATTAAGTAGTGCATAGCTGCTTGAAATAAATTAAAAGTTGCTAATTATTCCTGTAAGTGTGTGTGTGTGTGTGCGTAAGTAGTGCATGGCTGCTTGCAGTAAACTAAAAGATGGTACTTAACACATTTATTGGAAAGTTTACCAGCTGTGGATCAGAGGGAAGCTGTCAAACTCTTACCTAAGTTACGGTACCCCTATATGTATGATTATTTTTTATCACCACTGCACAATACAGTAACTAAAAGAGTAGAGCCCCTAAAGTATCAGTAGTTACAATAACAAGTAGAGAATTAAGCACTAATCTTTTTGGTAGTTACCGGTATATATACAGCTTTTTTTACATTTATACAGCCTACAGTCCTGAGGTTGAGGTATAAAAAAAATGGAAATTAAAAAAATAAAATACAATATGAAATTTTAAATATGTAGGTGTAGACAGAGAGCAACTACTGACCAGCGGAGGGGAAGATGCGGTGTTTTGATGGGTCCACTTGGCTCTGTGTCAGGTTCTCCATCACCTCTCCATCCTCCTTGGTGGTGAACTGCTTGCCCCTGTATCAACCCAGGGAGATGAGGCCACAGTTAGTCACACTCGGCATAGTATTTACACAAAAACGACAGAGGGCTCAAGTGACATCTAATACCATGAGGAAATTATTGTGGAGTGGTTAGTTACTAATGGGAAAGAAAGGGACACTCTGAAGAGGTAGGAATATGATGACAGGAAGAGGAACTGAAGTTGGGGTTGGAAGTAGGAAAGAACCAGGATATGACATGAATGAGAAGCTGAAAGGACACTCGGAAAGGATAAGAATATGATGACAGGAAGAGGAACTAAAGTTGGGGTTGTGAAATGGAAGTGGGTGTGTGTTTTATGAAAGAAATTGCAGGACTCATTTACCTCCAATTTTCTATCTTAATAATGATGTCGCATGAAATTATTTTACATAGAATACAACCATGTCATAAGTCAGTCTCAATGTAATGATTCATGATGGTCAAATGTCTGGTGTCCAAAGTCGAAAGGAAAAATACGGATAAAATAAAATCACACAGTAATTCCTAATATTTGGTTCCCTCAATGTTTCCAGGTTCACCTCATCTGATTGTGCCAAATTTCAATCACCCAGATCCTGGGAAATGACTGAAAGCAAGCAGTATTCCGGATTGTAACTACCAAAGTTATTAAAGTACAGTATGAGAAAGTCAAGATTATGGCAAATGACTGAAAGCAAGTATTGTCAGGATAATAACTACCATCAGACTGCTTGAAGAACTTCTACAACAACAACAACAACAACAACAACTACCGCCATACCAAAATTTTTAGAGTATGGCAAATTTCAGTCACTTGGGTCCTGGAAAATGACTGAAAGCAAGCAGTGTCGGGATAATAACTAGAGTATGGCAAATGCATGATTTAAATCTATCCTCTTCTTTCTTGATTTCTCAGCGGTGTTCCCTTTTGTCGAGTGTTTACCATTCTTGTGAGGTTGATGGATAATCTAAGTAACAACAGGCCAACACTTGTGTAGTGTTGGTGACGATCTTTGCCATGTTTCACATCTCATCATTGAAAGTGTGATTGTAAGAATACTTTTTAAGTAAATTACACTCGGTACTTACCATCAGGCTAATAGTAACCATGCAATATTGTACAATATCTCAAACTAGTAGTATCAGCACTCAGAAGGTAGATAGTATCAAAATTGTATGTTGTGAGGCACTCATTTCTCAGGCACATTTCAGATCAATTCATTGCTGATTTTTCAAATTGTTAGCCGAAGAGAGAGCCCATACTTTTTTGAGGTATTGTACAATAATATATTTAAAATATAACAAATCATATTTCATCAGTATAAAACAAATAATATGAAACTACTGTACTGTACTACATGTATATGGACTGTCACAGAACAATGTAATAAACAACTGGAAGAGTTTCTAGCTTTTACTGAGCAAGATATGTTCTACCAAGATTTTTGTCCAAAACAACACTAGTTTTTAGATACAATGACTGATGCTACCGAGACAATGAGAAAAATTCACAATGAACTATAACTGTGTACAACAACAACTAAAGCAAACTGGACAAAAATCCATAGAACATACAAGTCAGCAAAAGAAACGCATGTTAGGAATCTGGCGCGTCATTTTACCCGAGACAGTCTTTTGTATCTGAATGGTTGAATTTGCTGTAAACTATGTTAGTCACACTCCAACATATAAACACACTTTACAACAGCATCAAAATACTACTACAGAATGAACACAAATATCAAACAAATTAGCAAAGGTAATAATAAAAAATGAGAATGTCAATAAGCTGTATCACAATAAGCTGCATTGCAATAAGCTGTATTGCATCAACCAAAAATAAAATACCGCAACATAGAAAATCCAGTGTGTGAAAATTTATCTTCATTTATTACTGTACTGTACAGTTGTATAATACTGTATACTGTACATATCAAAATAAGCATCACATGAGTAAAACAAACTCCACTTTTTCACACACTGTTATACAAAACATATTACAACTCAACAAAACTGCTAACATCAACACCAAAAACAGAATAATAAATATGATCAGGATTTTCGTGCTTCAGTAAAGCAATGGACATGCATACAGTGTCATATCTATCAGTTTTTGGCATAAGCAGGGAAATTAGAGATATAGTTCCAGAATCCTTGAACACTCTTCATGGTTATTTCTGAATTACAGTAATGACAAAAAAAAAAAAAAAAAAATATTCACAAATATCTTAATTTGTCCAATTATGGAGCAAGAAAACTGGAATCGTCCCTTATCCGAGCTGAGCCTGAAACCTCACTCACACTGCTCCCTCCATCACCTCTGCCAACACGTCAGTTGATGTTGCTTTCACCACGTCCCCTACCACACCCTGACCCAGCTTGTTGCTGCAGCGGGGAAGGTTAAGTCAGGTCAAGAAAAGGAGAGATGCTTAGTTAGTGGTTGTATATCCATTGGAGAAATGACCATACTTGGAGGACGACCATAGTTAAGGACCCTGTGATCATGTATGATAAGTAAAGGCATCCGATTCCTCCCAACTATGCTACAAAACAAGACCCTTCCATAGAGGTGGTGTTTCGTGGCAATATTTGAAGGATTCATTAGCCTCCAAATCGTAACTGCATCACAGGGTCCCTTAAAATATACTGATTACCACCATAACCTTTTTCATATTGTAACAGCAGGCATAACAACGTTCCCATTATCTCCTTAGTTTGTCACCGATAACTTATAAATGGCGTACACATAATACTGTCTGACCAGTTTTCATCTCATACAACTTTATTACTGTAAAGACAATGTACTGTATGGTTGTTTTGAAACTGCTCAGACAGTTAAGGGACCCTGTGATGTAGTCAGAAAATTGAAGGTAAATGAGTCCTTCAAACATTGCATTGAAACACCACCTATATGGAAGGAGCTTGTTTCATGGCATAGTCAAGAGGAATCAGAAACCTTCAATTCTCGTACATGAACAAAGGGTCCTTAAAGGTAAGTCCTGCATCATACTTTGATTCAAATAGAGGAGACCTTGTAGGTTTATTTTGGTACTGTATTTCCAAACTAATTCACACAGTTACCAAAAAACATAAGCTACTGTTTATCCCTACAGTGATCCCTCTACATTACTCTTTCATTCTTATACTGTGATTTCTTAAATTAAAGATCCTGTGATTGTGCATGAGAATTGGAGGTTTCTGATTCCTCCTAACTATGCCACAAAACACGCTTCTTCCACATAGGTGGCGTTTCATGGCAATATTTGAAGGACTCATTTACTTCCAATTTTCTGACTACATCACAGGGTCCCTTAATAGACTGCAAATCCCAGCTCTGGTTGCCACAAGACACATTGTATCGTACAGTATGCAAATTAAATATTATCACTAACTTACTAACATTACCAAGCTCCCCTTACATCTCTATAATGAAATGAAATGTTTAGACCAACAAGACAGCATAATGCTATATATTGGCTAGTAATTTCCACAGTGCCTTTATAGGATTTATTTACAAGCAACATACACTGTGGTCATTAATTGCTGAGTACAGTTAATTATGGCAAGCAAAAAGACAAACAAAATATCTGACAGTACTTTCATAATAACACATAGGAATATAATTTTGCTGTTTTGCTGAATGACTATCAACACTGTTTTGTGATACATTAATATAAATATAGACCAGTTACAGAAATTAAGGAACCCTGGGTGTGATGTAGTCAGAAAATTGAAGATAAAATAGTCCTTCAAATATTTCCACGAAACACACACACCTATAGGGAAGGAGGTTGTTTTGTGGCAGTCAGGAGGAATCAGAAGCCTCCAATTTTCTTACATGATCACAGGGTCCTTAACACAAAAACAATTCTGCTTCTATAATTCAATGGTGTTTATAATATGTGGAACGAAGAATTAGTAACTCCTAACCAGCATTGGAAACATCATCATATTTCACAAAACCTACTTTTAATATTGCATTGCAAAATTCAGTAAATGTACTTAGGAAGGTCAGTTCAATGCCAAGAAAGCTTAATATATTCTATAGGAACTCATTTTGTGGAACATGTCCTTGCTCAGTGCTTTAATTCCTATTATCTTTTCCTTAAAAATCCTTACACTGTCTTAAATAAATCTTGCAACTACAGGTACTGTACAATAAGGAAGACTAGCATCAACAAACACTCAAGCTGGGAACACTGCTACAATTTGTGCATTTAAGATAAAAGCATACTGTATGTACTTGATCAATATATTCTCTTCTAAAATGAAAGATTGGGAGAACATCAAATAAAAAAGACTGGGACAAGAGTAGAAGTACCAGAGTAAAATCCTGAACAGTAAGTAATATCAAGAATTCTATTCCAAGCTCAAATGGTTTGACAATAATATATAAACACTACATTGTGAGGATAGGGAATGAGGAGTAGGTAGGTGCTAAGAAACAGTACATGCAAAGTATATGTTAGTTCTGGCAACACTGCTACACCTTACAAGAAATTCAATCTGATGATAAAAACCACAAGCAAGAGTTACCGGTACCTATTCTTAAAGTGAAACTATGCTTTATTTTAAGGACATTGTGATTAAGTCAGAAAATTAGAGATAAATGAGTCCTTCAAACACTGCCACGAAACACCACCTACATGGAGGGAGTTTGTTTCGTGACATGGTCAGGAGGAATCAGAAGCCTCCAATTTTCATACACGATCACAGGGTCCTTAAACCGTATGCAAATTAGTACTAGAAGGAAGTGCAATGAAATGATGAGGGATATTCAAGAATCATAGTTGGATAATGCAAACTTTGAATGACCAAAATTCATCAATGTACAATACTGGTACAACAATTCCGTAAAAATAAAAATCTTTCACGATTTTGCATATCATATTACACAGAATACAGTATATCATAAAGTTTGATTCCAAAATGATTCCTTCACTGACAATATAACAGACATGGTACTGTATCGTACATAAGCCTAACTCAATTTCACTGAAATGATCAATAATTAATTTTGCTTCTAAATCTCCTAAAAACACTTATTTTATTGGGGGGGGGGAATGATAGGAAAAGGTAGTTCATCAGTTCTGGTTAAATATGCAACACAAAATAAGAATAAAGGGTATAATTCATAGAGCAAGGCATCAGTGTGTGTGTGTGTGTGTGTATAACAGTACTGAGTGAGGTAGTGGTGCTTACTGATCTGACCCACCCTTACCCTAGAACCGTCTCAACCGCTGAGGCTGCGATGGTCTTATACAACGTTGCCCCCTGCCCCCTCATCATCCCCGGGGCAGGTGAGGGGCCAGGAGGTGCTGGGCCCGGCCTTAGTGTGGTTTGGTTGAATGAGCACAAAGTTATTTTTCACTGCTCATAATTCTCTAGTAAGGCGAAGGATAATTCTTATTTCTAAAATCTTTGTTTATGTGCATATTCTCTAACATTTATAGTGTTTTCTTTATGGCATTCATAACACTGGCAATAAATATGAAAGATATATATACTGTACTGTATGCATAGCTATCTAAAATTACACTTCATATATGAAATTCTTACAGATTCCATTCACTATTCCACAGATAAGCAAATATTTCTTTGATTAGAGTGCTGAATAAAATAAGAATAGATTGATACCTTCACGGGCAGACTACATAAGGCATCGTACGCTGCTTAAGGGACCCTGTGTGTGATGTAGTCAGAAAATTGGAGGTAAATGAATCCTTCAAATATTATTACAAAACACCACCTATAAGGAAGGACTGTGTTTTGTAGCATAGTCAGGAGGAATCAGAAGCCACCAATTTTCATACACAATCACAGGGTCCCGAACTGGTTGATATTATTCAAGTTAGGCAATGGTTCACTATTGTCACCTGACTTGGTAAACACCACCACAACATTACCCAAAGGAGTTGATTTGGCTTATGAGGTCGCCTGAGGGCTCTCCTTTGCCCCCTCCTCCTCCTCCACCACTAATGAGGGCATGTAAGTAAAAATATGTTTGTTAGTTAATTACAATTTCTGCACTAGTTTATGTTAAGGCAATATGGTACAGTCACGAGCACTAATAGGTATACAGCTTTGGTTGAAACTTTGAACAGTCCAATTCACCATCAAACTAATTTCAATGGAGATTTTATTGTGCATTTATTTACTGTCTCTAGGTACTCCAAGCACACCTGGATACTTATTAGTGCTCATGACTGTACTGTACATGTGATATATTTTTAGAAAGGGTGAGTTGGCACTAAAGCTATCTTCTTCAGTATTGTTATGAAGTCAAAGAAATGTCAGTGACAGTTGGTGTTACTGTTTTTAAAGTTAAAGAAGTCAATACCTATATTATAGGAAGTTAAGGATTCCTTTGATGTAATAAGAAAATTGGAGGTTAGTAAGTCCTTCAAACATTGCCACGAAACACCACCTACATTAAAGGAGCTTGTTTCATGGCATTGTCAAGAGGAATCAGAAGCCACCAAGTCTCATACACGATCACAAGGTCCCTTAAAAGGATATAACAAACTTTCCAACATATCAAGCTTACAGAAGCCAGATAAGAGACTTCTTACTGTCATACTGTACTATATTTGTCTGCTACTAATAAACTCGTCAGGTATTAAACTACCTAAAAAAAAAAACTGCATATCAACTAATGTTCATAATCTATTACCTGATATTAACAAAGTTAAACTAATGTGACAGCTGGTATTCCAACCATCAAACCAAAGGTCTGTTTGTGTCATAAGGTGGCAAAAGCACCATAATAACCTTTTTATACAGAATACACAAACTCTTCCATAAACAATAGGCTACTCTAACAATTGTCTGACACATAACACATGTGCCATCACATACACAGGTTGATGTAGTTACTTAAATTTACACATCTCTGGAAAGGAAGAAGTACAGGCAGTCAATTAAGTTCATCACCTATTTAATATTTTTTCCAGACATATTACTGTATATAAAAAATCCTTAGACTAACTGTGTCTTCCAACTAAACATTCAAATATCTTATATTTAAACCTACTGGCAGTCACTGTTTACACTGGTCATCATTCAATAAATACCAGGTTGCTACACGTGTGTCATCAACAGTTTTGCATCGACAGATCCATTAAATTACTGCATAAAGAAGAAAATTTTAATGGAATAATAACAATTGATGAGAGAATGGTGGCAAAATGATGGAGTGTGTGAAACAGCCTTGACTGAAACACTGTTCCCCTTATTCCTTAATACTGTACATATATACTGTTACATTAAAATCTTCAGCCTCACCTGACAATCTTGCCGATAATATTGGAGGCAATGGCACCTCCTGAGATACCGGACTGACCACCGCCACCGCCACCACTGCCACCACCACTAAAAAAAGAGTAAAGAGTCAAGTTATGGTCAAAATATTAGGAGATTGTGGTACCAATTATAATTACTCTCATAAGTTATTCAGTTCGACTATCGCGTTTTCTGGCATATCGCCACTACATCAACTGGGTGCAATAGCCAAGGGTTGAGTGTAAAATTATCCTATATTCATCCTTTTGAATTTGGTAACAATTGCAAAATATATCAAGAGTCTCAACCATGAGATGAAAAATGCCATTGTAGGTTAAAGGATCTTGTGATGTGAGTCAGTAAATTGGAGGTAAACGAGTCCTTCAAATATTGCCACGAAACCCCACCTATATGGATGGAATTTTGTGGCATAGTCAGGAGGAATCAGAAGCCTCCAATTCTCATACATAACCACAGGGTCCTTAATCATTGTACCAACACTTACCCTACTAGTCCCCCGATGACACTGGATGCAATGCCTGAAAGAACGTCATCCTGGTTCCGGCCACCTCCACCACCCTGGTTTCCTCCACCACTGAAACCACCAATAGTTTCAAATTAAAAAAAAAAAAAAGTCTTATACTTCATGTTCAGTGTTCTGCTTATTCTAACTGGGATGACATTTCCTCAATATGTCACTCATATGATTCTCATCACTATTTATTTGTCCCTCTGTTGATTTTGTGGTCCAATCTTTTCCTAGCCTTTGTCTGGTATGTCTGGTAAAAACCCTTCAAGTATACCTTAGACTTTACTTTTTATCATGCTTTATTATTAATATATATTATAATGTACTAGTTGGCTGACTTTAGCTGCCCCTCATCCTCCTTGCAGGGCCCATCCACCTACCCATCCACATTCATATCCTTCCTATTCTATGTAACATAAAGTTACATGTCCATTTAACATGGCAATTCATTAAACATAGTAATGTACTGTAATGCTAATGAGTCTAACTTTGTTCAGTTGCTTTAAATAAAATATGTAAAGTTATCCACATTTTACAAGAAACATTAACACATCCATCTCCAATAATATATGTAGAGTTATTCACATTTTATAAGAAACATTAACACATCTTAGCTTCCATCTCCACTACTTTTACCAGAACCAAATTTTTTGAACTGTAAAATTAACATGCAGAGAGCTGCACAGACTAACCTTGTTAAGTCCTGGTGATGAAAGACAACAATGTATGCAAGAGTATCGATGGTGTTGATGATGGCATGGTATTGGTACAAAGGCTCTCTATACCGTGACAAGGGAGTCATCAAATCCGTACCACACTGACATCAACATAACAAATGATCTAGCATACGGTCCACAGACTCACCTGATCAAGTTGCCAATGTACTTTGAGGCCATGCCAGAGATGAGTTCATTACGGAAGCCACTGCCACCACCGCCAGCACTGGCTCCTTCTTGACCACGACCACTAGAAGGCACATCAAGCAAGCAAAGTGGGTCAACATAAAGTCACAAGCAGAAAGTGGCAGACATAAAGTGAAAGAAATAAATGGCTAAATTTAATGATAACATGCTGTTTGGTTTGAGCTTGCATCTTGTAAAAAGAAAAAGAAACATATAAAAAATAACAATAATATAGTGGTTGTGTCTCTCTCCTTCAGACTGTCTCAGCCAAATCAAATATCCACCTGAAATAAAAACTAAGGACTGTGCTTTTCATATACTATAATATAAAGTCAACTAAAATGTAATTCTGTACACAAGTGCAAAGCTATTGGATCATACAACAATGAAACACAAATAATAAGAAAAGCTGACAAATCTGGTGCACATAGACAATATTATTAAGAACCCTGTGATCATGTATGAGATCTGGTGGCTTCTGATTCCTTCTTACTTTGTCACGAAACAAGCTCCTTCAATATAAGTGATGTTTCGTATCATAGTTTGAAGGATTCACTAACCTCAGATTTTCCTACTACAGCACAGGGTCCCTCAAGGTGTTTAAATTAGGGTGACTATAATATACATTTGCCTTATCTCACATCATACAAATCAGGCCTTCATCTCCACACTGGAGGTAACCCTATGCTAAGGAAAAGAACACTTAATATTGTGGCATAACATTTACAGCAGTAAAGATAATCTCTTCACATGGTAGGTACTAACACAAAAATTTTACAAACACATAAAATCATGCAACACTTCAGTAAGTTTTTCTCCTGTAAGTTAATAGATGCACAATAAGACAAAATACATGCATGTGTAGAACAAGCAATGAACACACAGGCTGCCTTTCTATGACATCTATCCGAGATCTGCTGGTAAAAATTACCTGAAGTCATCACAAGTAGGCAGTTAGGATAGGAAAAGAAAATTGTGTATTAGCATCATTATGTACAGTAATAAGTCTTAATATTTATATTCATATCGGCATCAACTCTGTGCACTGCAGTTACCTGATTATCAAATGTAAGCAGTTAAGGAAAGAAAATCATGATTAGTATTATTATATTAAAAATAATCTAGATACTCTATTATTATATGCAGTGTAGCTAAAACTATTAAATATCACATTCATAAACACAACAAGAAGTATAAATGAAAATTATTGTTTTGAGGTAAAGAATTGGAACGGTGTTATAATTCAGGCTACCCTATTATTCCACCAATGACTTTCTTGATGATGCCACTCATGAATTCACTGTTGACATCTCCACGCTTTGCAGCCACGACCCTCTCATCATCACTCTCCTGGCTGATGTGTGGAAAGTTGGTTAGTGTTGTTTACCAATCTTAGTGGTTTAGCATATTATGGGGGTATTAGTAGGGAGGGTCAAGATTCTTCACACTCAGGTAGTTATAACATGGTGTAGTCATTGTAGTATAACAAACACTTCATGCAGTTTATTGATTACAGTCATTATCATCATGTACAGTTGGTGAAGGGAGTTTCTTTACCCTCATATGTGATCCCTCTATAGCAAAGCACACACCTTTAGATGACCATAATGCTTTCTTGCTTAATCATTATGTTACATTATCATTAAAATATCCTAGCAATTCATCGACCAATAATCTTCATTGTTATATAATTTGCTATAATTCATTCATACCTCTCTTCCATTACTAGACTAAGGTGTGTACTAGGGTAAGAGGGACCCCATGGAGGTAAACAAACTCCCTTTTGCCACAGTACTAAAATGCTTCTACACTCTACAGCTTTAGTATTTCTGTCACACTATCTTAGGATGTGTTAATAGTGTTGAATCACACACTTGGGTCGAGTTTGGCTTCCTTTACCTCATGATGCTCTGGACGACTTTGGAGACGATAGCAGAGACAATGGGACTGTTGGCATTTGGGTCCTTGGTGGGCATGATCTTGCCTTCTGTATCCTGGCTGCAGTTACCCAGAGACAAACCAGGTTAGCTTTGTCTTGTAATAATTCATGTATTGTTGAAGAAGAAAGACACTGATCCACAAGATGCTGAAGACTTTAGGGACCCTATGATTATTTAAGAAAATTGGAGGCTTCTGATTCTTCCTGAGTATGTCACGAAACAAGCTCATTTTATAATGGTGGTCCTTCGTGCCAATATAGGAAGGACTTGTCTACCTCCAATTTTCTGACTACATTACAGGGTCCCATGAGTATTGTAGTTCAGAGTTCCACCAATGGGGCTACTTGTCCAACAAAATGTCAAGGAACATATCAAATTATATCAATACCCCATAATACAGTCTTTCATTATCCCAATTTAAGCCCTACTGTATGGTTCTTTTGTGAAATAATCATCTATGCTGTACATATCAGGGTAATTACATGAGCTGAACTTATTTAAATGCATACAGCAATGTACAAGTACATGTTAGAATATACAGTGAGTTCTACAATAACAACCCCATACAGCTTCAAAACTTATTATCTATTCCAAGTCTACATACAGTGATTACTTTTGTAAAATATCTTTTAAATCTGACAAAAGCTGCTGTCTTTAGAGAACTTCAGGAAATGGTTACAACAATATGTATCCAAGAAGGAGTGTTCCGTGATGTGGATGAAGTACCTTACAATCTCCTTGATGACAGATGAGGTAACATTGGCCACCAAGTCATCATTAGCAGCCTGGCCTTGAGGAGCTGTGGGTTGACCCCTGCACAAAGTTTGGGGAAGGGTACGGACACCATACACAGGTAGGGAAAGGAAGGAAATATAAAAGAGTGGCTAGTATGACTGCGTTCTTTTATATTTTCATATCCAAAGTCTCAGCTGCTATCTTTCCTATGCGTCTAAGAATCTCAAATAAAATTGGACATGAGTTGGACCTCTCAAGCTGTTTTACTTTACAAGTGATGACATCAAATAGTCTTCACCTTATGCAATATAGAATATTGTAATCCACAACAGTTCATATTTCATTAGAGAATATAAATCCCCAAGAGAGGGACAGTACCTGATGTTCTTGGCAATGCTAGCAACAATGCCAGACACCATGTTACTGTCCAAGCCAGTCCTCTGCTGAGTATTTTGTCCTTCATCACCACTGAGGGACCACAATGATAATAACAAATGTGAAGCTTAATAAATATGTACACTTTATACATTTTGCCATCTGATTACTGTACAATTATATAACTATCAGAGCAACTATATTACATTTATTTTGTTTAGGCCTAACCAATTTTATGCTCATGAAAGTATGGTATAATAACAAGTTCTGTTCTATGCAGTAATATGCCAAAATAAAGATACAGGTATAACAATTATTATACATCCAACACTATAAAACATATCATTGAACAATATCTGAGGTGATGCATGAAAACAATGCAAGACAATACAGTACAATAAATTACACCAATGAGCATTTATTACCTAAAGAGATTACCAATAACAGAGGCTGCCATGTTGGACATCAAATCACCTCCTGCCCCGCCACCACCACCACCACCACCACCACCTTGGTTCCCAGTGTTGCCACTACAGAAGAAGGTCATCATTATATGGTCAGACGAACACTAACAATATCGTATCTTTGAAAATCCTTAAAATATGATCATCATCATTAGTAAGACCTCAATTCCTTTCTTCAGGGGGATGGGTTTTTAGAGGGCATATCCAACCCACAGTAATTTTGTCCACTGTAAAGGAAGGAAATTTACGAATAAAGCAATACCTATACAACATTCAAATATAAAAAGCACCCTGGAACACATCAGCTGCTGAAAATCAATATAATAAATTAATGCACAGAAATTACAGCCTCCAGTATATTCTCATAAATAAAATGTCATCTGAAAGTCCATGTTAGTATTCCCACCATAATCAGTCCTGGACCTTTCCATCCAAAGAAAACTGAAATATACAGTACAGGTGAGAGTGCTTGAACCTTGGAGGAGTCTATGGGTCGATTCCACAGTGGTTTGTTTTGGTTTGTAAGTTCGCAAACGAAAGAATGTTTGTCGTGTAAATGCCTTATGGGTAAATTATTTAATGAATTTGTTAAGTAATCTATACAGTGATCATTATTATCTAACTGTTGGATAGATATTGTGAATGTGGATACTCACCTTTTGGAAAATAATGACGTCTTAAAATTGTGGTTGGTTGGGAGCTAACAAACCAATACCACTGTGGAATCAACCCTATGTGGCACAAGTCTACTAGAACCATTTGAATCTGTCTGATCCTACCCCACCTCGTGCCAAGCATTCTCGCTAGTACTGTTTAGGGAGAACTGGGTATGGCCTCTATAATTATAAGGTCATGATTTGAAACAGCAATCCATGCCATGAGTAATCACCAATACATGAATAGCTGCATTTGAAATATTATTTACAATACAATCTGCCTGAAAAGGATAAGAAGATACAATACAGTTCAATGATACAATGGTACAGTATTCTGGTTCCTATATCTGTTCACTGCACTGCAAAAACATCCATTATTTGCCACCTGGAGATAAAATAAAAGAAATAAATGCTAGTTAAAGGTGGTATAAGAAGATACAGAAAATCTCTACTCTTAACAACTCCAAACAGGAATACAACACCTAAAGGAAATAGACGATATATCAATGAGAGACAAAAATCAACTAACCTGATCATGCCACCAATGTAATTAGATGCCATCCCAGAGATGAGTTCGTTCATGCCATCACCTCGTCGCTGCTGCTGCTGTGGTTGTCCTTGATCTTGACCACCACTGAAAGGTTGCCAGAGATTAGGTCATGATTATTATCATTATTATTATTATCATAATTAAGCTATCAAAGCCTACCCCCAGAGTGCAGATACAGACACTGGTTACTACCAATCATAATTATATATGTAGAATTGTATAGATCACATATAGACACCATAATTAAGTACAGTCATAAGCACTAATAAGTATACAGCTTTGGTTGAAGCATTGAATAGTCCAATTCACAAACGAACTAATTCCAATGCAGATCTTATTGTGCATTTATTTACTGTCTCTAGGTATTTCAAGCACACCTGTATACTTTTTATTATATATTATACTACAGAATACTGTACTGTATTTGGATGGGGAAAAATACATTTCAATTATATGAAGCAAGATGTTCTTTTAAATTGTCATAAAATACCACACACAATAATAATAATATTAAAGTAAAAAACTAAGTCTTAGTAAATCATCAGACAAACATACTAAGGTAATCTCTCTGGCAGAGGTAATACAATTAATTAAGGGACCCCATGATGTAGTCAGAAAATTGGAGGTAAATGAGTCCTTCAAATACTGCCACAATACACCATCTATATATTCAGGAGGAATCAGAAGCCACCAATTCTCATACATGATCACAGGGTCCTTAACTGAATTAATTGAACAAGGATATTCTGATTTCAGTAAACCACTCAACATGGGAGATGATGCATGTCCTAGTAGCACTATGTACAGTCACTCCTGCTTTCTCCAATTCAATGTTGCCAACATATACACCAGGCATCGTGTGAGCTACCAGTTCCGATTCTCCCATCCAAAACACCTGCCAGTAAGAGTAAGGGTTGATGGCAGGTGTTTTGGATGCGAGAGTCGGAACTGGTAGCTCACACGATGCCGGGTGTATACGTTGGCAACGCTGAACTAGTGAACGCGGGAGTGAAGGAGACTGTACAGTATATATTAGTCTTGGCATTAGTAAAGATTGTAATACTATCCTCAGAGTGTCAGGATAAGGATAAGTTCTGAAGCAGGGATGGATGCCTTGTTGTTTATTACTGGCAGGCACATAGCAACCTGCAGCTCACCTCAACATCCCTCCAATGATGTTGGCTGCAACACCACCAAGGTTACTCCCTCCTTCACCACCCTCTTGTTGACCAGAAGGTACATAACCTCCCTGGCCAGGTGGTGGTCCATAACCCCCTTGGCCAGGTTGTGGTCCATAACCCCCCTGGCCAGGTGGTGGTCCAAAACCCCCCTGACCAGGTGGGGTCCATAACCCCCCTGACCAGGTGGTGGTCCATATCCCCCCTGGCCAGGTGGTGGTCCATAACCCCCCTGACCAGGTGGTGGTCCATATCCCCCCTGGCCAAGTGGTGGTCCATAACCCCCACCTCCATACTGGCCCTGAGGGGGACCATACTGGCCACCATCCTGGTTTTGGCTGCCATTACTGACACCCATATAAATATTTACGATCATATCCGAACATAAAATAATTTTGATATTTTTACCATAAACCTTTATATTGTATTACAGTATAACCTTTAGTTACTGTACAATATACAGGATATTGGGTAAACTAATACTAAATTACTTCATTCAGAAAACTTTCTTTAATAAATATGATTTTACCATAATACTGTAATTGAGAACATAATTCAGTAAGTCTACTCTTCACTATAAAAATACACTTAACATTGATATCCATAATTATACAGTGGACCCTCGATATATAGTAAAAGGATAAAATACTTGTATCCACCAATTCATTTTACACTCACTCAGTCACTCATTGAAGAACACCAAGTGTTTTCCCTGGCTTGTGTTATTCATTATCATACATACAAACTAACTAAGTGATTTACTGATCCTGTGTTAAAAGGATAATATGTGAAAAATTTAATTACCTTATATCGAGGGAATACTGTACAAGAGGCAAAATACAAAGAAAAAAATGAATAAAGCAATCCTACACATAGAACTTAATAAAGTCATATTGTCATACAAAAAACATAAATTGTTGAGTATACCTACCCTCCCAGGAAACCCCCAATAAGGCCACCAATCAAATCACTGCCTCCGCCTCCACCACCACCACCACCACCTTGCTGTCCTCCACCTCCATAGTACTGCTGGTTTCCTCCTCCACCATATTGTCCTCCACCTCCTTGGCCTCTGTAAAATAAATGAGAGAATAAGTAAACAAGAAATAACAAACAGAACACAAATGTACAGGTTCATAAATGTTTTGAGTGCTCCACCAACAAAACCCAGGCATCAATTTAATTAATTCCATGATCATTGTTTCATTCCTACAGTACATAAATTAACGGTACTGTAATTCAGAACAGGATAAAATTAACTAACTTTTTATTGCTTTTTAAGTACAGTATTTTTGGGGTGTTTTGTTCATTTTTGACTAAATAATTGTGAGGAAAGAACCTTAACCTGACCCAGCCTAACTTAAACCTAACCTGACTTACCCTGGCCTAACCTATTCACAGACATTGCCCCAGTCCTTATCAAGGCATAACTGGGTTGGTTAGGTTAGGTCAGGTCTGGTAACATTAAAAGAGGTTAAGTTGGATCATATCAGATTATCATATCCTCGTCTCATCAAAACACGTAGTGACAGAGATGAGGGTGTGACAGTGAATGTTTTGGTTAGCCATTATGACAACAGCAGGAGGCAACTATTCTCATACACATCAGCTTGGAAAGTTACTCACCCTTGATAGCCTCCCTGGGGTGGGTTGTTGGGCCTGTCAGGAAAAAATAATACATAATGAGATCATTTTCATACTCTTTATACAGCATTTCATTGAACATAATATCCCAAGTACAGTTGACTTACAAAGTTCATTAAGACCAAACAGAGTGCAGGGTAGGGCCACAAAATTTGAAATAATGTAAAGTATGAAATGTCATATGCTGTGTTCAAAATATTCAATATAATCAACACTCATATAACTGTGCCAACATTACATTACATATGGTATCTTTCATGTGACTGGAAAAAACACATAGTCCGAACTTAACGAACTTCGTCAGGTAACTGTACCAACATATTCTGTAGATATACAAATAGCTATGGTTCCAGTACAAAAAGCATAAATAATGAGAGGTAACTCCTTCCAAAATAACTACAGGCAAATATGGTTTATAAATGATACTTTTACTTAATTACATGGTACTGTAATTCCATAAGACATGGTAAAGCTACTGTACTGACTCAAGGATTTATTGATTACTATGTAACAGGCCTAAATCACAAGTTCATACTACTGTATTTTACCACAGTGGTCAGAAACCTGTGTGACCTCAATATCAAAGTGTCATTACAACACACACATACACACACATATAGACATCAGAGCAAGCCAACAACACAGTAATATGATTTCCAACTGACCTAAGGGTACCCAGTTCATCTGTAATCTGGTCAGTAACATCCTTGTAACCACTGGACGGCTGACCTCCTCCACTGTGATAGTCCCGGTTCGACCCTTGTCTGTTCCGATGTTAGTACGGGACAGGTCAAAGCAAGTCGAACAGTTAAGTGAGGTTGTGGGAAATGCTTAAGCCATTGAGTGTTATTAATGGATCTCACTGGGTAGTTTGGTTAGGCTATCTAAGTGACACTGAAAGGCCTATTTAGGTGTAGCTAAGTGGTTGACTCAGAGGCATATCTGGATTTAAATGGTAAGCTTTAAAGTTTGGATGTGTGTGGATAATGTTTGTAAATACAGTACAGTACTACTAATCTATCTTGGTTTGATGAATGGGACCGAGTGTATTGTAGCATTCAATTAAAGCATTCCACATTAACAAACATGCTGTTATTACAGCACATAGCAACTCCATAACACATACAATAATATCTTATCATGACTAAGCATCCAACCAGGCTGTGAAACACTTATACTGTGAGTAACTATATAGTCACACACCACAATCCCTAGCCCACAGGAGTTGAAGCCCGAGATTTGAAGCAGGCGGTTTCTGGACGACAGCCCACTCAAACCATTACGAAGCCACACACATTTCAAACCAATGTAGGATTTGTGTGGGCTGTTGTCCAGAAACCACCTGCTCTAGATCTAGGGCTTCGACTAAGGTGGACCAGGTATTGCGATGCTCAACTGTACATTTCATAGGGAAATGGGTAAGCTACCATAGCTACAGGTATGTGTAGGTAGAGATCTGAAGGCATGACTAGCTGAGTAACAGACATAGTGGAATGTGTACAGAAGGGAGACAAGGAGTGAAGATTGAGGAAACTAATAGACTCATAGACATATGTGGAGAGAGGGATCTAGGCTATTATTCTTTTGGTCAATGGTTAAAATTTAAAGCATGCATGATAATTAACGGATATAGTACAAGTGTCACGACATGCAAACTTTCCTAATGCAGTTACAAAGATCTATTTCAATACTTTCTGAAGATGTATATATCAATATTTACCTGTTTCTCTCATCTTGGCTATTTTCCACCACATCCTCCAGAAGGTCCTGCCCGACGTTCTTCAGGAAGCCAAACATGACGCCGGTACAGAGGTTGGAGATCCGGTGCTGGTGTTCAGAAGCTCAGGTTGTATGTAGCTTTATTTTTATAACTCCCTGTTGTTATGAGATATTAGCAAAACAGCTTACATTTTGCCTACCTAACATACATGCCACGACAATATCATATAAGTTACCATCTCACATACTGTATACATTTCAACATAAGCTCCATAATATAGTCCTCAGAATATGGACCATATTCAAGAACATTCGTGGTGTATACGATGGTGTGGTACCAGTACGATGGCTCTGTTGTTTGTCTATGAAGCCGTCGAACCAGTACCACGCCATCGTTTACACCATGAATGTTCTTGAATAGGGCCCATTAGCAAATAGCCTACCTAGTACACATGCCTTCAAATATTGTACAAGGTAGATTACATTTTGTAGTTGTATTATCAATTTATTTTATTTTCAGTTTCTATTTCTGGGTCTTATGGTTATAGGCTACCACTGCCAAGACACCAAGGCCATGTGTCAGGTAATTAAAGAAAAATATCACCTGAGTAAGTTAACTACATACAGTAATACAGTTACTGTACAATATATATAAAAAATAGGCTACCACATACAGCATGACAGGCAAGAGAGACATCCGTGGAGGAAGTTAGAAACAATAATAAAAACGTGGAGGAAGTTGGAAACGAAAAAAAAACATGCGAGAAATCTACCTGGGAAATATCTAGAAATAGTCCCTTTAATACCAACCACTGCCACACCCACCCACTGCTTCTCTATACCCTCCCTCTCCCCTCAACACTCACCCTGCCACACCTTTCTCATGCACCCTTCATTGCCCCTTCTCGTAAACTTCCCTGAGTTCCCTCTCCCTCCGTCACCTTCCCTGACCCCTGAGCTGCTCTCCCTACGTCCCTCCTGCCACCCGGTTCCTTCCTCTCCCCCCCTGTGCTGCCCTCCCTACGTCCCTCCTGCCACCCGGGACCTTCCTTCCTTCCTTCCTCTCTCCCCCTCCCTGCCACTTTTTTTTTACCCTCTCCACTTCCCCTCTACGCTACGCCTAGTTCTCCTCCTTCCCACGTCTATTTCTCAACCTTTACCTTCTCTCGTGGCCCCCTTCTTTCGTCATTGAATAATGTTATATTCTTCCACTTTCCATACAACGTCCATCCCATTTCCTCAACCTTTTCATTCTTTCATACATTCCTCTATCCCATCATCTCTCTCTCTCTCTCTCTCTCTCTCTCTCATAAAAACATTCCCCTCCAGTTGCCAGAGGTACTGGGGGAGGCAGCATGGGCGTCACACAACCAAAATAAACTTAGGTGCAACAAAGTCTCACTGCCTGGTGAGTGTGAACAGTACGTACAGGGAGTGAGATGGAGTATGGAAGGTTGAGGGTAACTAACCGTTACCATACCATAGTGACCATACGGGTAGGGTAATAATACACACACCCTGAACTAGGCAAAAAAAAAAAAAAAAAAAGTATATATACCGGTATATAATATGGTTCGGACAAAATTTAATCTCCTTGTCATATTTCTTTGAATATTTTCTGTCATAGGTAAGACCACGGTATAAGTCAGTATTTTGGGTAAGACAATCAAGAGCACATACAATGGCGTAGTCCAACAGAGTTCAGTTAACTCCTCTGCATGGTCGTGGGTAAGCTACTGTCACAGGGTGGTATTTATAACCCATTTCTTGGAGGAAAAGTTCTCGTAGTCGCTCAGTTCCTAATATTTTGCAATGCGTACTTAGCAACGAGACGCATTTTCATCGAAGAATAAGTTTAATAATAGCCTACTATCCATAGTTGATAGGCATGCTTTATAATTTAGATTATAGACCACGGCCTAGGTATAGCAAGGTCGTGATTGAGACTGCAATGTGGGATCCTAATAATTAACCAAGAACTACGTAGATATGCAACCTGAGTACGTATCCTTCTCTCCACCCACCCATCTGGCTGGCTGACCCTGGACACAGATGGACTTACAAACCGTACCGGTACTGAATAATAATTTTGCGTTAAAATCTCGTAAAGAGACAAGCAATGTGGTGTTACCATAGTATAACATTATAATTATTATCGACTCGTTGGGCAAGGTGCTGGGACACATATTATGTTGACCATATACTACATAATAGCGAGCTATAACAATTAAAGGTAACTCATGTAACCAAGTCAATACACAAGCATGCCATCTTCCTCCTTCATCGGAGATACATGATGCGTAGAACATTGTAGGATGGATACGGTCGAAAGTGAAAAATCGCAAATGTTTAGAATATCTTCAGTTCTCTTTACACTGAGTTAATTAAGCGAATCATTTGAATTTGGCCAATATGAAGGTTCCCGATTGCCTCCAAACCACACCAATTAACAACATCACTGTTAGGTTTATATAGTTGATTCGACACTCAGTTCATGAATCTAGCCGTGTCTAGTTCAACGAAAATCCTCTTGAAATAGTCTAAAACCAAGTTAAGACTGTATTAACTTATGGACGGAGCTTGTTTCGTGGCATAGTTAGAAGGAATCAGAAACATCCAATTTTCGTACACGATCACATGGTCCTCAAAATATTACACTACACAGCTACCCAACCGTTAAATAGCCTAATCATATGAGAATGGCTATAGACTTATGAAGCTAATACGGAATTGATAATTGTACAATATAGACTAAAGGGAGTTAATTCCATGATTACATGACAGGTTTACTTTACAATACCCCAAAGGTACGAATTATGTTACCCAGACCCCCTTTGAAATGGTAAATCAATTAGGCCTATACAAAACATATCCTGAGCTGACCTGATGGCTAATTTTGTCGCAATGCAGGATAACTCGGATCTTGCCTTATATTGAACAGCCATAATCCCTGTGACCCACTTTTTTCGTTAGTGACTGGAAGTATCGATCGCCAAGCAAACATTTTACAAGCATGTCAACGCTAGGTCACGGAAGCATGCATAAAACACTTCCATGTTACTGATACGCACATGTAAAACTTCTATGTATGTAGGTTATATTAATTTAGGACCTTGTGATTAGACACGATGGTTTTTTATTCCTCCTGACTATACCACGAAATAATCTCTTTCTATATATATGGTATTTCGTGGCAATTAATGTTTGAAGGACTCGTTTATCTCCAATTTTCTGACTACATCACAGGGTCCCTTAACCAACCATGGACCTACCACCAACCAGCCACTGCCAACCAACCATGGACCTCCCACCAACCACTACCAACCAAACAACCATGGACCTACCAACAGCCACAACCAACCAACCAAACATGGACCTACCAACAGCCACTACCAACCAACCATGGACCAACCAACCATAGACCTACCAACCACAACCATGGACCAACCACTACCATGGACCAACCACTACCTACCAACCACCAACCACAACCAACCAACCAACCATGGACCTACCACCAACCACTACCAACCATGGACTAACCACTACCTACCAACCACTAACCAACGACTCGAGTCAGTCACTCTTCCAGGCATTTCCAGTTACAAATTATTGACTTTTTTCCACTACCTTCGTTTGTCATGTCTCTTCTACTTCACCAAAACACTCATTACAAACAGTCATGTCTTCCTACATCACATAACGATAGAATAAATAATAAATAAAGTATAAAATGCAGATAAAATCACAGGTATATACACAACAACACTGACACACCACCACTTTAGCCCACGTCTGGCAGGCATACTGATGCTACCAGTGTTGCCAGGTCTGTTTCATGACAATTGCTACCCTCAACTTCAACATCACCAGAATTTACCTTTTTATCTCCACTTCAATATCAGAATTTACCTTTTTATCTCAACTTCAATATCAGAATTTCCCTTTTTACCTCAACTTCAACATAAGAGTTTCCCTTTTTGCCTCAAAGTCAACATCAGAATTTCACTTTTTATCTCAACTTCAACATCTGAATTTCCCATTTTACCTCAATTATTCCCACTATTTTACTTTTGAACATTGACGGTCTTACTATTTGGTATTTCGTCTGGTAGAAATTTCCCTGTTTACTCTTGAACAATGTGTATTATAATTTTCCTGTGTGGACTTCAAAATTCCCTAACACAGATAAATTTCCCTGGACCTGGCAACACTGGGTGGAGGCTAGAGATGGTGATGACGTCATTATATTCTCCATCTGCAGTATGACAGAAATAATTAAGAATATTCTTTACTCATCGTCAGATAAACATAATGCCAATTGGCTACACTTATATATATGAAAGGAAATGATATGTAGAAGTAGTAATATCTATTTTAAAACCATTACTTTGGGATTTACATTGAGTTTTATTAGTTCATGTTTTGTGAGAATGCGTCATGGTACTGTAGGTGTGACGGTGAAGATGTCTCAGAAGGTTTCTCTGGTGCTGACTATTCTGATCATTATCACACTATTCTTAGTATCTTGTTTATGCATTTTGGTCATCACTGCTTCCTCCGTTTCGATGGAATAAGGACAACAAGACCCTTTTCGTATATTATATAGTTGCAGAATCAGTGAAGACATAAAAACAAAGTAGAATAAAGTCACCTACACTATACCGTATCTACAACAACAACAACAACAACAAAAATATCTTGGGCAGTCAGATGAGGAAGGGCACTTGGGTCAAGGGCGTTAATCTGTTAAAAATACACATTGACAAACCTTACCATTAACTTAACATGTAATATGCAGACCACGCCCTTTCATCTACTGAGAGAGAGAGAGAGAGAGAGAGAGAGAGAGAGAGAGAGAGAGAGAGAGAGAGAGAGAGAGAGAATATTAAATTGTACTTGGAGTAACAATACTTTATTATAACATCAGAGAATTTGTTTTGGCGGAGCAATCTCATTCCTCAAGACTAAACTATGTAAACTATATGTAAACAGGTAGAATTTCAGCAACTGTGTTTGTCTGTCTCTCTCTCTCTCTCTCTCTCTCTCTCTCTCTCTCTCTCTCTCTCTCTCTGACCCATTTTTTTCTCCTATTCACCGTCCCAAAGCTACAGGAAATGCATTTTAGTCCACGCAGGATGAAAAACACGTAAATAAACATAGCATACACACAACAACAACAACAACAACAACAACAACACTACACTCACACCCCTACCTTCATCCTGCACGCACCCACACCAACACACACACACACACACACACATACACACTACAACCGTACTCCCACCCACACTCCTACCTTCAAGTGCACATACACACATACACACTCCTACCTTCATCCTACACACACACACACACACACACACACACACACACACGTCTGCGTTCATTCCCCTGCACCTCCTTGTTTCAAGATGGAGAAAAAAAAAAAAAAAAAAGAGAGAGAGAGAGAGAGAGAGAGAGAGAGAGAGAGAGAGAGAGAGAGAACATACCACCACGGCATTTTCACTTCCTCTCATCCACCCACAGGCCCTCCACCCCACTTTCACCCGTTGCTGTCACCCGTTCGTACACACACTGACTCATCCACCTACATACTTATCATTTATCCCACGTCACACTCACCCACCAACCATACTCATCCATATACAAAATTATCATAAACTCTATTATTAAAGGTTATTCATTCGCGTTCATCCACACACACACACACACACATCCCTTCAAAGATCCATCTATCATACTACATCCACCACATCCACTCGCCTATCACACACAGCCCGAGTGGATGAGAACAAGCCAGCCATCCAGCCATCCAGTCAGTCAGCCAGCCAGCCAACAGTCACGCAAGCAACTCGTTTTCAGCCAAACCTGATATTTTGCCTTACCTTAGTCATTCTATACCTGCCACTACCTCTCTCACACTATCTTGCTGTCACTACCTTGCTGTCACTACCTCTGTCACACTACTCTGCTGTCACACTACCTTGCTGTCACACTACCATGATGTCACTCTTACCTTACTGTTACTACTTTTCTGTCACTATATTTTTGTTAGTGTTCAAAGAATACAGTCTACCTCGAAATTTGTCTACCTCATCAAACCTCACCTCACCTGACCATAACCCAAGATAATGACCTGATCTCACCTCATCCGAAAATATATATATAAGTGACATGACCTCACATTACCCCCGTACGTGTTAAGGGGGTGTGGGAATAGGGGGACAGTCTGGGGGGGTGCGGGAGTAGGGAGACAGGCTTGAGGGGTTAGGAGGGGGATGCGGGAATAGGGTCAGTAGTAAGAAAATATTTAGAGCATTAAAAGAAACAACGTAGAATCAAGCAAAAATAACTGTATGCATTCCTCCAAGCATGCACTAATCTCTTCAAGAGTTCTTCTCACTTGGTTCACATTGAAGTAATTTGAGGTTATAGAGAGAGGCCTTGCGGTTTGTCCCTCCTACTGTATATAGTGCATGTATGTATGTCTCTTCTCTTTGGGGTGAATTGGAGGTCTGTACATGTTTACAAACTATGGTACAGTACACACACAGATAATAATTTGTATTCTATGGTACTGTACAAACAGATAATAATTTGTATTCTATCGTACAGTAGCCTACACACAGATAATAATTTGTATTCTATGGTACTGTACAAACATATAATAATTTGTATTATATGGTACTGTACAAACATATAATAATTTGTATTCTATGGTACTGTACAAACATATAATAATTTGTATTCTATGGTACTGTACAAACATATAATAATTTGTAGTCGTATAATTATAATCTATACTGAGGTTGTGTGTTAGCCTACTTGGTCACTGTATATATGCTTGATCTTGAATAATATTTTAAGGGTTTAGGCGCCCCTTCGGTCCCAGCCACTCCTTTTAGATCTTCAACTGTCTCCTTTTTCTTTCAATTTCCTTCCTGCTTGTTGTCTCACCTCTCTATCACCTTTTCCTGGCGTTATATGACCTCGTTGTTGCGGCGCCTAATATCAATCAATCAAACAGTCCATCGTGTATAGCATGGTATAGTCTGGAGGACACGATATCACTTAGTAGTCTGTCAACATGAACTATACTGGAAGTTAGGCTAGCTCATTTCTATATCCATAAGAACAGTCATTGAGTGTTAGTAACTTAATTAAGGGTTCTTTGATGTAGTCTAAAAATGGAATATAAATGAGTCCTTCAAATATTGCCACGAAACACACACACACTTATATGGAAGGAGCTTGTTTCGTTGCACAGTCAGAAGGAATCAGCTGAAGCCTCCAAGTTTCATATACAATCACAGTTTCCTTCATAATTTAGACGGTGTATATCAGTACTTGGTAAAGGCGAGGCTCGAGATCAACATTGTACTGTACAAATTATACCCGGACACTTGATATGGTAACCTGGTTGAGAGGGGACCGGTAGAGGAGGTACGGTACTACGGTATACATACAGCTGTCCTGTGAACCCTACCACGGTACCACCAGCATAACTTGGCAGCTCTCACTACACAACACTACCATCAAGACACAGCAGATGTCAAGCATGCGTGGCCGGCCGCTTACCCATCCTCGGTAGACGACTTGCTCTGGTACAGTCGGCGGCAAAAGTCCCGTCGCCTCACTTGTTTCACCGAGGCACTCGATGTTCATAGACTGGAAATTATTAGGTGTAGAAAAACGTGTGTATTTCTCGAGTCCGTGAACACTGCATGTCTCGGTGAAGCAGATAAGACGACAGACTTCTGCCGCCGACTGTACAACTAACTTGATGTTTTTATTGGGTATTACGAATATAATTAATATATCCGTTGAAATGATGAACTTCTATAATAGTTTTGGTTGTTTATTAATTTCCATCAAACAATGATGATTCGATCGTGTATAAAAATTGGAGGCTTCTGATTCCTCCTGATCATGTCACGAAACAAGTACCTCCAATGTAGGTGTATGTGTGTGTTTCGTGGAAATATTTGAAGGACTCGTTTATCTCCAATTTTCTGACTACAAGGAGAGAGAGAGAGAGAGAGAGAGAGAGAGAGAGAGAGAGAGGACTACACCCTTGTTGAAAGTTTGTGGGGACAGTGAATTTTTGCTGGTTCCTGCATCAGTCCTAGACAGTCCCAGAGGTCACACACAGTATTACCAACTGTATACTGACTCAACCCTTGGTGAGGTTAGGGTAGGCAAGGCAAGGCAAGGGTAGGGTAGACAAGGCAAGGGTAAGGGTAGGGTAGGCAAGGCAAGGGTAGGGTAGGGTAGGGTAGGCAAGGGTAGGGTAGGGTAGGCAAGGCAAGGGTGGGGTAGGCAAGGGTAGGGTAGGGTAGGATAGGTCAGACAAAGATTAAATGAGTTAATAGGGCGTACTACAGTAAAATAAGCTGGGAAAGGCTATGAGACTACTTATAATGCTATCCTATGGTTAGTTACCACCGAGATATAGTCCAAGTCACTGCTGGTAGAATACTGACTCCTCCAACTTGGGGAAAACACCTCGTAACTTTCGGAATTAACGATACAACAACATTTCAGTCCTGACCTTCCACCACAGTTCACAGTTTATATTTTCCAGTCAGTAACAATGCCTTAGATATCAGACTGGACTCCTGGGAGGTTATTACTGCTTGTTCCAGTTTCAAGTCGAATTGATTAAAAAAAAAGGGGGAGGGGCCCAAGTGTCATTATGAGTGGTTTTTTTTTTTTTCGTTTTTTGTTTTTTTTCGTGAACCCCAGAGAGCCTTGAAGGGATTGAACCAGCAAGTATACATACATACAGTTGGTAATACTGCAACCGGGTCCCGACAGTTGGTAATAATGTAACTGGGTCCCGACAGTTGGTAACAATGCCCAGCGGTCAGACAGCAAGTAATTATAATGGTAGTCGTTAAGGGACCATGTGATGTAGTCAGAAAATTGGAGTTAATTGAATCCTTGAAATATTGCCACGATTCCTTCAAGCTATACAAGGATTCAGTTGTCCTTAAGGACCCTGTGATCGTGTAAGAAAATTGGAGACTTCTGTTTCCTCCTGACTATGCCACGAAACGAGCTCCTTCCGTATAGGTGTGTGTGTCTCGTGGTAATATTTGAAGGACTCGTTTTACCTCCAATTTTCTGACTACATCACACACAGGGTCCTTAAGAGTGAATTTTGTTGGTGGTCGTCTTCTGCAGTGAAAACCTGAAAAATCTTTCTTGGATCAATACCATAGTGTGTCTGTCTCTGGCTGGCTCGGCTCCACCTTAAAACACAGCCCACGTGACGCCTATATATGGATTTTTACCGTCGACTGGACAAGCCTTTATTTACAGAATATTGACGTATAATTAAGGATCTTTTATTTAAGGACCTATAGCTGTGATCGTGTGTGGGATTTATTTCATGGTGGCTTCTGATTTCTCCTGACTATACCACAAAATGAGCCCCTTCCATATATATACGTGTGTGTGTGTGTGTGTGTGTGTGTGCGTGTGTGTGTGTCGTGGCAATATTTGAAGGACTCGTATATTTCCCATTTTTTTCTGACTACATTACAGGGTTCTTAAATTAGGTAGTTATATATCTTTTGAGTGAATTGGAGAGAACTTGATTCCTCCAAACTATATAAAAACTTACACTTATACTCCATAACATTATTTGAAGGGCTGAGTTGATTCCAAACATTTGTCTTCAGCCGATATCGCATTTAATGAGGAAATAATATACAGTGTTGGTAAATCTGAAGCAACTGAATCCTCCAAACTATTCCCAACAACAGAACGCCATTATTTTTGTTTACCAGGACAGTTCACAGTTGACAGTTCATATTTTCCAGATGCCAGACTGGACTCCTGGGAGGTTATTACGGCTTGTTCCGGTTTCAAGTCGGATTGTTTAAAAAAAAAAAAAAGGGGGAGGAGGGGGGGCGTAACAAAGATAACAAAAGTGAATTCTATCCTCTTAAGAACCCTGTGATCCCTTATGTCAGTATTGTAAACATATGAACAAGTCTGAACTCTAAAACTAATAATACAATTTGTGAATACCTGCCCTACCAACTCTACATACTGTAATTCCCACTCTCGTCTTAATTTAGCTTGAATGGTTCTGTCCAATTAACTTATCAAATTTCAGAGTAACACCCGTAGTTTTAAAACATTTGAGGGCCCTTACTGGAGCTCTATGAATTCTCCAAACTACTCCAGGCAACAGATTCCCTATTCGAAACACTGAAGCGTTTTGTGGCCTGGATTAATTGGAGGGTTCATAGAGCTCCAGTAAGGGCCTTCAAATGTTTTAAAACTACGTGCCTAACTCATTTCTCAAGTGATAGATAAAACTATATTTATTTAATTTACTCACCTGCTTCTCTGTATGTAAGGAATTATTATTAGTCGTTGATTCTGAAAATACTTACAGGAAATTATTATTGATTCTCCAACAACATTGCCATTTATTCAACACAAGCAAAGAATGTGATTGAGATGGCAGTCAGTTTGTCATGTCGTCTGGCGTAATGATGATGATGATGATGATGATGATGATTGATGGTGTATGATGATGATTGATGGTGTATGAAGATGATGATAATGATGATGATTGATGGTGTATGATGATGATTGATGGTGATGTATGAAGGGACACAGTGACAGAATGAATGAGTTTTAGATAAATGAATGGACAAGAGAAGGTGATAATTACACAGTGAAAAATTTAGATAAATGAATGACAAGAGAAGTTAATTACAGTGAAAAGTTTAAATAAATGAATAGACAAAAGAGGTTAGTTAGTACGAATTCAAAGTTACACAGTGAAAAGTTTAGGTCTACTCCTACCCGGTATATATATATAATTTTATCTTCAGTTTTTAATTATTACTATAGATAAATGCAATTGTTGATTCTTATTTTACTTACGTAGGCTGCAGACCTCCGAACTGAAAGGACATGTTGGTGTGTTCCTTGTGGCGTTGTAACCCTGAATGGAGAAGGAAAATATATAATACAAATAATAAATAATACAAATAATAAATAATACAAATAATAAATAATACAAATAATAAATAATACAAATAATAAATAATAAATAATATAGTGTAGTGGATGTGATAAGTGAAATACTGTACAATAAGTGAAATATTGTACACTCGTGATACATAATTTCTGACCAGAGACGAACGGCAGGCACCACACACACACACACACACACAAACACACACACACACATACATATACCCTGCATTCGAACTCAGCCTCTATAAGTGTACTGGGTGGGGAAATGAACAATAACACACACACACACACACACACACACACACACACACACACACACACACACATACATATACCCTGCATTCGAACTCAGCCTCTATAGGTGTACTGGGTGGGAAATGAACAATAAATACCAGACGATTCGAAGCTTTCTGATCCTCACAATAATTAAACTGACAGGCTTAGGGGGGTGGGGGGTTATGGGGTGAGGGAGTAGGTGACAGGCTTTCTACCCACCCCAAACCTGTCCCCCTATTCCCGCACCCCCTTAACTTTGTGGTACAGTTGTGAATAGGGGTCCCTGTATCCCCCCTCCCCCCCCCTTTCCTACCTCACTACCCTACTGTTTACACCAAGTCCAAAAATAGCATAGTGTTGGTGGTAGTGGTAGTAGTTGTAGTGGTAGTGGTAGTGGGGGTGGTGGTGGTAGTAGTGGTAGTGGTGGTAGTAGTAGTGGGGGTGGTAGTGATGGTGGTGGTAGTGGTAGTAGTGGGGGTGGTAGTGGTGGTGGTGGTAGTGGGGGTGGTAGTGGTGGTGGTGGTGGTAGTGGTAGTGGTGGTAGTGGTAGTGATGGTAGTGGTGGTAGTGGTGGTGAATGTCTTTAGGAAGGGACTTTTTATCTTATTTTTCACTTTGTACAGACGGACATGAGTGGTGACTAATGAGTTACCATATTATTTTGATCTAGGGGGTACAGTATAGGGAAGTGAGGTATAAGGAAGAGGATACTATAGAAGAACTCCTTTCCTTAATCGTACAACCTACCTACCATCTGTGACACCACCAACACACAAAATACATACAATCACTAACTCATGTTCTCTCTCTCTCCCTCTCTCTGTCTCTCCCTCTCTCTCTCTCTCTCTCTCTCTCTCTCTCTCTCTCTCTCTCTCTCTCTCTCTCTCTCTCTCTATCTATCTATCTCTCTCTCTTTTGTTATGAGAGTGTTGAGCATCGCAAGTTTATGACGTTGAAATATTCCCAGAAAATTAATACATCATGAGAATATTATCACATTCAGTTAAAACAACAATAGATTCGTAATAGCTGGATGTAGACCTACGCATCTCTATGGATTTCTGTGTTGTTTTATAATTATTATGAAGTGCTACAGACAGTACAGTACAAAGACAGACAGACAACTTCTCACATTGAGTGGACGCAGCTGTGTATCATGTGCCAACAGTTGAGACAGTTCAAGTTACATGTTGTTACTCTAATCTTTAACTCAAGTACTGTACTGATGTTAAAGAGGAAATTCGGTGTTGGTAAATATGAAGCAACTGAATCTTCCAAACTATTCCAAGCAACAGAACACCATTATCTTTACTCTTCTGGTCCTGTTTCCTGGCATACTTTGGAGCAATCAATGCACTCCAGTGTAACAAAAGCGAATTACCCCTTTAAACTTGTCTTTTCTTTCCACGCCAAATGCCTGATCAAATATATGTTTGCATTACTGAACTGTATTTTCCTCCACAACCATGCTCTCATTTTAACAACAGACGACTCGATTTATAAGATAACACTGTATAAACGAGCATAACTTTATCACACATTTACAACATATGACAATATTACTATAAAAAGTCTATTATTCCATCTATTGCCAAATGTCCCTTCATTCTCGGAGACATTATTACCAACTGTATACTGACTCGACCCCCTTGCTGCTCATATTGACGCTTGGAGCTGTATATAATTACCAACTGTATAATGACTCGACCCCCTTAATTGCTGCTCATAATTACACTTGGAGTTGTAGAGATAAAAATTAACATGACTAACCGAATCCCAAAACCCATAATACACACACACCCTTCTCTCTCTCTCTCTCTCTCTCTCTCTCTCTCTCTCTCTCTCTCTCTCTCTCTCTCTCTCTCTCTCTCTCTCTCTCTCTCTCTCTCTCTCTCTCTCTCTCCTCAACTCAACCCCTCAACCATACACTTCTCCACCCCACGTCCCCATCCCTCCACGCATCTCCTTCTTATTAGGTTCCCTCTACAATTTCTCACTCCTTTCATACACCCTTTTAGTAAGCCATTCAACTCTTTAGTGGGTCCGTGTGTATGTAGCAGCTCAAGGTCTTCATTTTGACACTCTCCTTCCACTATGTCTAACTCATATTTTATTAAAGGGATAATATACTTTTGGTAAAGGCATGGTCTAATGTACTGCAACCTGGTGAATAAAAGCGAGCTATTTGAGTTAATTTTATGAACCAAAATTGCACACACCAACAGCTATAGTTTCGGATCATTTTTCGAAGCCATCTCATTGGAAGGTGTTGCAGTACATTAGACCATGACTTTACATTGGAGTGCCTTGATTCCTCCAAACTATGCCAGCAAACAGGACCAGATGGACAAATAGAAAGGCATCCTGTTGCTTGGAATAGTTTGGAGGAATCAGTTGTTCCAGATTTACCAACAGTGTACTCGCCCCTTTAGGACCCTATGATGTGGAAGTTTATGAATATATTGAATTCTTCTTCTGTGATTCCTCTTGACTCTGACACGAAACAATTAAGCTCCTTCCCTAATTATTAAAGGTGTGTGTGTGTGTGTGTGAGTGTGTGTGTGTGTGTGTGTGTGTGAGTGTTTTTTGGCAATATTTGAAAGACTCATTCATTTCCAATCTTCTGACGACATCACACACACACAGCCAGGGTCCCTTAACGAAATGGAGTCTTTATATGTGAGTTCTAATAAGTGCGAATATTTTCTTGACTCGAAGATGGAATCACCACACCATCATAACAAAACAGTAACTAATAACAACCAAAATTATCTGGTACCATATTCAACCATTACGGGAATTATAATATAAATTCAACAGTAGACTATTTATGATTAAACAAGAAACGAACAGTTAGTCAGCTAGTCATATATGGAAGCTGTAACTTACTATATCAGTATTACATTTATAACAATAAAAATATATATATAGCAGTGACAACTAACACGAAATTCTCACCTAGAATATACCCCAAAAAGTGAGTATTAAAATCCTTGTTGGTAGTTTCGTTTCAGTGAAGTGGTAGTTCTAATGGTAGTTCTAAGTGGTAGTTCAAGTAGTTCTAATGAGTTAACCACCACAACACGAGCTAGTAGTTTCCTCAAAAGTGTATGGAGGGAGGGAGAGTAGCCTGACCACGCCCTCACTCACACACTCACCACAGACGACTGACTAAAGAGGCGAGGGTACCAACAGGAGGAGGAGGGCAATATGTTCAGTGTGTGTATATGGCCCCCAGATTTTCCCCTCATCAGGAATACCACTGATTAAAAGTTTAGTTGTTCTGTTGATGATGTGAAACGTGGTGATCCCATTTCATATAACACTCCCCTTGGTATTCAGTCATTAAACACTCATTTAATTAATCATATTTACATTCATCTTTCACTCATTCATTAACTAGTTTCTTTGTTATTTCGTTCTAGGATTGGCAACCGTGCTAACACCCGTAGTTTTAAAATATTTGAGGGCCCTTACTGGAGCTCTATGAACCCTCCAAATAATCCAGGCCACAAAACGCTTCAGTGTTTCTAATAGGGAATCTGTTGCCTGTCTGCCCACCTATTCCCGCACCCCCTAACCCCCCCAAGCCTGTCCACTACCCCCGCACCCCCTTAAAGTTTCAACCAAGGCTACTATATGTAAACTTATCAATGCTCGTGACTGTATACTCTCTAACACATACCAATGAAAAAAAAAAAAAAAAAAAAAAAAAACAGAATAATGTATGTGAAGTAAAGATAAAAAACAACAAAGTAATGTATGTGAAGTAAAGATAAAAAAAAAAAAAAGTAATGTATGTGAAGTAAAGAAAAACAGAGTAAAAATAACACATGAAGTTTGGTTTGATATGCTAGACGGGAGTGACATGTTTTGCTGATGGTGGCTATAGGTAAGAAAAATAGTTGGCCAGCTGGGTGAGGGAGGGAAAGAGGGAAGGAGGGAGGGAAGAGTTAGGTGGGGTTGGCGAGCTGGGGGAAGGAGGGAGGGAAGGAGGGAGGGAAGGGTGAGGGAGGAAGGGAGGGAGGGAAGGGTGAGGGAGGAAGGGAAGGAAGGATTAGGTTGAGTTGGCGAGGGTTGAGTGAAGTGAGGGAAGGAGGGAGGGAGGGAAGGATGAGGGAGGAAGGGAGGGAAGGGTTAGGTTGAGTTGGCGAGGGTTGAGTGAAGTGAGGGAAGGAGGGAAGAAGGAAGGGAAGAAAGGAGGGAGGGAGGAAGGGAGGGAAGGGTTAGGTTGAGTTGGCGTATAGTGAAGCGTATGCCAAGTCAGGGGAAGGTAAAGAAAATAAACTTAGTATACTGTAGTACCGAGGAGCTATAAGGGTATACTCATTCATTTTGTTGTTGTTGTTGTTGTTGTTCCTCTTGTATACCCACACACGCACTCGGCAACCGTCCACACACACACACACACACACACACACACACACACACACACACACACACACACACACCAAACCGCCAAATGATGGTTTGTGTTTATCAAGAATAATAAAAACAAAAAATAGACAAAAACACACAAACACACACACAAGGTTATACAACACACAAAATATACTGTTACTATATATTTTAATTTCCTACAATGACACAACAAGGAAGATGGTGGTGTGGTCTTCGGTCCTCTTCACTCTATAGTAACAGAGTTGGAATATACATCACTAACCAGATGGTGATAATAATGTCTGGTACAGTACAGGGGTTCTCATGATACGTAATCCCTGACCAGAGACGAACGAACGGCAGGCACACACACACACACACACACATACATACACAAACACACATACACACACACACACACACCCTGCATTCGAACTCAGCCTCTATAGGTGTACTGGGTGGGGAAATGAACAATACCACACACACACACACACACACACACACACACACACACACACACACTGCATTCGAACTCAGCCTCTATAAGTGTACTGGGTGGGGAAATGAACAATACCAGGCGATTCGAAGCTTTCTGATCCTCACACTCTGGTCAGAAATTATGTATCACGAGTGTACAGCCACAACAAAAAAATATCCAACGACACTTTCCTTCCATCGTAGTAAATAAATCAGTATCATATCAAAATATAATCGTACAACAACAACAACACCTTACGTCAACTCGACCCCCTCAATTATTAGTATGAGGTGTATCAAGATCATACACGTGTTGTTCTTTATTACCAAGATATTTACTACGATGGAAGGAAAGTGTCGGTGGATATTTGATTGTGGATGTATATATATGGATTTGATTTAAGGACCCACGTGATGTAGTCAGAAAATTGGAGTTATAGGAGTCCTTCAAATATTGCCACGAAACACAGACACCTATATGGATGGAGCTTGTTTCATGGAGTGGTCAGGAGGAATCAGAAGCCTCCAGTTTTCATACACGATCACAGGGCTCTTAAGGGGAGAGTATACTTTTGACAGATTGGAGTGCCTTGATTCCTCCAAAGTATGCCAGGAAACAGACCCAGATGAAGAAAAATAATGGTATCCTGTTGCCTGGAATAGTTTGGAGGAATCATAATCTCCAAAAATGTCAAAACTATACCCTCCCCTTAAGGATGAAAGAAGGCCTAAAAGACACTGTAGGACAAGGGAGAAGGTGATAAAGAAGTGGGACAGCAAGCACAAACAAAGGAGGGACAGTAAAATATAGGAAAGAGATTGACTCGGGTGTGAATGGGCGCCAAAACCCTGAAGAAGAGTGAGTAAACTTTTGGAACTTTGGTGCAATTTGCTTCCTTCAAACCATAGTGTCCTGTTGTTTGGAATTAAGGGGGTGCGGGAATAGGGGGACAGGCTTGGGGGGGCTTAGGGTGATGTGGGAGTATTTTTGGGGGGTGCGGGAGTAGGAGGGACATTCTGGGGGGGGTTGGGGGGGTTGGGAATAGAGGACAGGCGTTCTATACCTACCCCAAGCCTGTCCCTCTATTCCCACACCCAACAAACACCCCCCTAAGCCTGTCCCTATATTCCCGCACCCCCCCCCCCAAGCCTAACCCCCCATTCCTGCACCCCCCAAGCCTGTCCCTCTACTCCCGCAACCCCAAACCTCCCCTCAAGCCTTTCCCTCTACTCCCGCACCCCCAAACCTCCCCTCAAGCCTGTCCCTCTACTCCCGCAACCCCAAACCTCCCCTCAAGCCTGTCCCCTACTCCCGCACCCCCTTAATTAAAGCAAGTGTTGGGTGTCCCTGTCCCTCTCTGTCCCTCCTATACCCTCCTGCCTTATCACCTCAATTGGTAAACAAGAAATGCCCTTTTAAAGCTCGTATAAGTGTGTGTGTGTGTGTGTGTGTGTGTGTGTGTGTATGTGTGTGTATGTGTGTGTGTGTGTGTGTGTGTGTGTGTGTGTGTGTGTGTGTGTGTGTGTGTGTGTGTGTGTGTGTGTGTGTGTGTGTGTGTGTGTGTGTGTGTGTGTGGAGGTCATACAATACAACTAATAACACCTCATCACATTACTATTTATTTAAGGCTCGTGTGACGGCGCCTTTAGTCTCATATTATTATCATTACTATTATTATCATTATTATTATTATCATTAGACCAACAAGGCCCCAGGAAGCACAGGTTGATCATTAATAAGAGGGGGACCAGCTATTTCATCAGTGGACCCAGGCAGTACCACCACAGGGAACACGGCAGTGGGACGCTTAGACAAATGTTGTTGGTGAAATTTGACGTCTGTTACGATGGCCAAGGTGTTGTCGTCAGCGAAGGTGTCGATTCCTGAGGAGGGAGGAGGGGATACGTGGTTATTATTATTTTTTTAATGAAAGGGTATCAAAGAGGATGTTGTAATGATTAGTTGTTGTATAGAATTTGATTATGAATGTATAATATTTATTACTATTATCATGATCATTATTATTATTATTATTATTTATGTATTGTTATTATTATTATGGTATTATTATTATTATTATCACTATTATTCTTATCATTATTCTTATCATTATTATTATTATTATTATTATTATTATTATTATTATTATCATTATTAATATGGTATTATTATTATAATTATCATTATTAATATGGTATTATTATTATAATTATCATTATTATTATTATTATTATTATTACCTTCACCCATAGGCCTAGTCTCCTGTACATTAGTGAGGAGTAAAGCACCAAAGGGGCTACTAAGTCCTTCTCCTCGTTGTAACACTGGCTCCTCCTGTCTCTGCTTCAACATTAAGTCCTCCTGTTGTTGCTGTTGCTGTTGCTGTGCCCCCTGTTGGTATTCCTGTTGTTGCTGTGACCCCTGTTGGTATTCCTGTTGTTGCTGTGCCCCCTGTTGGTATTCCTGTTGTTGCTGTTCCCTCTGTTGGTATTCCTGTTGTTGCTGTTCCCTCTGTTGGTATTCCTGTTGTTGCTGCTCCCTCTGTTGGTATTCCTGTTCCTTCTGCTGGTGTTCAGGGGGAGCGGCGCCCCCTGGTATGGCCTCCCCTCTGGCTTGGTATCCTTTAGGTCCGGCATCGTATGAAACATCGACTTCTTTACCTTCGGGAGTACGGTAGTAATAACGACCAGACACGACCCCTTCAGGATTACGGGACTCCACACGCCACTGGTCACGCCCTTGCAGACCAAACCTGAAGGAGGGTATGGTGGGTCAGGGAAACAGACTACAAAATAAAAACAAGTCAAACAATTTATCATAGCTTTTGTGTGTGTGTGTGTGTCTTTGTGTTGTGTGTGTGTGTGTGTGTGTGTGTGTGTGTGTGTGTGTGTGTGTGTGTGTGTGTGTATCAGTGTGTGTGTGTCACCTGTAGCTTCCATCAGTCCCCGTCCACATAAAGAAATCAGGCGTTGCAGCAGGAAGTCCAATAAACTGAGGTAATGAACTGGCTGGTTGTTGATGTGAGGCTGCTCTGTGTTCTGGCATCAACTGTATAGCCTCCAGTAACTCCTTTATTGGTAATGCTTCCACCCACGACGCCCACCACAGTGCCATCACCACCGCCCATATCACCTACAAGGAAAGACAATGTATTAAGGTCCCTGAGATGTAGTCAGAAAATTGGAGATAAACGAGTCATTCAAATATTGCCACGAAACACCAACTATAAGGAAGGGGTTTGTTTCGTGGCATGGTCAGGTGGAATCAGAAGCCTCCAATTTTCAAACACGATCACAGGGTCCTTAAAAGATGTTATTCACCTCAGACTATAAAGGTCATTGTTTTGATGTGATGCAGAAAATTCCTCCCTAATTAATTTTAAGCCTGAATGGAAGATCTAACATGTAGGTACAGTAGGAATTGCATGAGGTTAAAGATGACAGAGATGAGGGACAACAAACATGAAGGAAAGGACTGACAGCTCAAGAATTTCAAAGGTCATATGTTCACAAAGTATGGAAGAGTTTATTCCCTAAAGGAGGATTTTCGGTGTTGGTAAATTTGGAGCAACTTAATCCTCCAAACTATTCCAAGCAACAGAACACCATTATTTTTGCTCTTCTGATCCTGTTTCGTAGCATATTTTGGAGGAATCAAGGAACTCCAATGTAACACAAGCGAATTACCCCCTTAATTAAGTCAGGTAGCCGACCTTCCCTCCCGACTAGACCACCAAAGTTTCGAAGCACGTGGTCATTCCCGTGAAGCCTCGAGATTATTGGGTGTCGTATTAGATGAGTCAGTGGAGCTTCGTGGTGATGTTGGTGCCGTAGCTCCTCTTCTGTCCCACTAGTTAGATAACCACACCTTATGTCTTATTATACACGTCACTATCAGGACAAACGGAACGATGGAAAATTGAAAAAAAAAAAAAAAATAGATTGTTTTTAAGATGCAGGTGATACTTTGAAATTTGAAGATGATGTACCGAAAGAAGCCACTTATTTTTAATTCCTCAAATGTCCCTTTTTTCCTTCTATTAATTTCCTTCGCTCCTGTTGTCTCACTTTTCTATCATCGCCTTCTGCCTCGTCCTACACTACAAAGTTTACCAGATCAAGGACGGTCTCAGATCAATACACAACAGTACAGTATAATATTATGACATAGTATTGGTTTGTCAGTTCCAGTTTTCAGGGCCTCCCGTGGTTACCAATAGCCTTGAGAACGAGTCAAACTGGCCTGACCACCTGCATGTCAGTCTGTCCTCTCGGTAAAGGTCCACTACACTCATCTCCACTACACAATACAACATGAACACCTTAAAACACTCGTGATAATACGTAATACCTGACCAGAGACGAACGACAGGCACCACACACACACACTCACACACACTCACACACACACACACTCACACACACACACACAAACACACACACACACACACACACACACACACTCACACACACACACTCACACACACACACACTCACACACACACACACAAACACACACACACACACACACACACACACACATACCCTGCATTCGAACTCAGCCTCTATATGTGTACTGGGTGGGGAAATGAACAATATCAGGCGATTATGAAGTTTTTTACTCCTCACACTCTGGTCAGAAATTATGTGTCACGAGTGTACGTAATCCTTGACCCTCTCATCATCTTCTTTTCATTTATTTTTATTATTTTCACGTCTTGGTTGTTGCCTGGTTTTGTTGGGTTAGTTTTACAAGTCTCCAAGCTGAATCTTAGTTTTCTAAAAGAACATTACTTCACCTGGAAAAAAAAAATGCTGAGAAAAATCTACAAAAGTTTTACGTATGAAAATTGTCTATTGTATTATTATTATTTTGTTGTTGTTGAATTGGTGTGGCGACGAGATTAATAAATGACCAATAATCTAGTGAAGAGTGGCAGTTTTCCTTCGATTCCAACACGATTTTCAGGATAGTTTCACAAGCCCTACATTATTTTTGTTGCTATCAAATTTCCCCCATATCAGAGGCAAACAATAACCTGCATATACATTTACGCTCAAATATACGAATTAATATATAATGGAATATTATCATTGCAGGCAGGGTACACTCGTAATACATAATTTCTGACCAGAGTGTGAGGAACAGAAAGCTTCGAATCGCCTGGTATTGTTCATTTCCCCACCCAGTACACTTATAGAGGCTGAGTTCGAATGCAGTGTGTGTGTGTGTGTGTGTGTGTGTGTGTGTGTGTGTGTATGTGTGTGTGTGTGTGTGTGGTATTGTTCATTTCCCCACTCAATACACTTATAGAGGCTGAGTTCGAATGCAGGGTGTGTGTGTGTGTGTGTGTGTGTGTGTGTGTGTGGTATTGTTCATTTCCCCACTCAATACACTTACAGAGGCTGAGTTCGAATGCAGGGTGTGTGTGTGTGTGTGTGTGTGTGTGGTATTGTTCATTTCCCCACCCAGTACACCTATAGAGGCTGAGTTCGATTGCAGGGTGTGTGTGTGTGTGTGTGTGTGTGTGTGCGGTGCCTGCAGTTCGTCTCTGGTCAGGGATTACGTATTACAAGTGTACACCGAGTTCTAATTATAAACAAACACCCTAATTATACCTACTAATACAACTCCTCTGACCTCAACACTTAAATAATTCAACATTTATTCTGGTAAGGTTTTTTTTTTTTTTTTTTTTTTTTTTATATTAACAAAGATGTTTTTAACTTTGTACTCGAGTATTATTATTTCAGTAATTTAATTAAGGGGGTATACAATATAGCACATTGCTTTGGGTGGTAAAACTGGAGCTAATGATTCCTCCAAACTATTACAGGCAACAACAGCTAGGATATCATTGTTATTTTCTTCCTGTGGGTCTGCTGTTTCCTGGCATACTTTGGAGGAATCAAGGCACTCCAATCTATCAAAAGTATACATATCTATAAGTCAAATTGGTTATTGCATTAAACTGATACTACACTCAAAAAAAAAAAAAAAAAAAAAAAAAAAAAAAAAAAAAAAAAAACATAATTTAATGGTTTTAAAATCAATTAAGTTGTGTGTTATCTAGAACTAACCTATGTTCATTAGTTTAGCCAGCACAAACTTGTAATATTAAAGGGATAGTATACTTTTGACAGATTGGAGTGTCTTGATTCCTCCAAAGTATGCCAGGAAACAGACCCAGATGAAGAAAAATAAATAATGGTATCCTGTTGCCTGGAATAGTTTGGAGGAATCATAATCTCCAAAAATGTCAAAACTATACCCTCCCCTTAATTATATTTGTACAGTCATGGTAAAAAATCCTGCAACTTATGGTGAATAATAAAAGCGAACCATTTGAGTGAATATTATGAACCAAATATTACACACACCAACAGCTCTAAAGGGTTTCGGATCATTTTTCGAAGCCACTTGATTGAATCTTATGAACCACTATTGCCCAGACCAACAGCTCTGACACCCGTAGTTTTAAAACATTTGAGGGCCCTTACTGGAGCTCTATGAACCCTCCAAACTACTCCAGGCAACAGATTCCCTATTCGAAACACTGAAGCGTTTTGTGGCCTGGATTATTTGGAGGGTTCATTGAGCTCCAGTAAGGATCCTCAAATGTTTTAAAACTACGGGTGTAATTATTTTAGTTTTATAGGTTTTCGGATCAATTTTCGAAGCTGTCTCATTGGAAGGTGGTGTTGCAGGATTATTGACCATGACTGCACTGCAATGATGAGACCAACCTTGAAGGAGAAAAAGTTTAATAGCCATAGAACCGGTACTGTGAGTGTCCAGGTGAGGAGAGGACAGGTGATAGTTGTCTAGACAGCAGAAGTGACAACCTCCCTTCCTTCTATAGATAGTCTAGACAGGACAACCCTAATTCTATATAGTCCAGATACGTCAACCCTCTTTCAGTTGTTTAATTAAGGAGAGAGTATACTTTTGGTACATTGGAGTGCCTTGATTCCTCCAAAATATGCCAGGAAACAGGATCAGATGAACAAAAATAAGGGTGTTCTGTTGCTGAGAAGAGTTTGAAGTAATCATTATCTCCAAAAATGTCCAAACTCTACCCTCCCCTTCATTAAACAGGATATGTAGCGACTCTGTTTTTGTAGTCTAGACAGCATAAGTGACAAACCTCCTTCTATAGATAGTCTAGATACGACAATCCTTTTTCAGTTGTTTAGAAAGGACAAGTATTAACCCTCTTTCAGTTGCTTAGACAGGTTGAGGAAGTGATAATTCTCTTTCAGTACTTTAGACAGGACTTGTAACTTCTCTCTTTTAGTAGTTAAGACAGGATAAGGAAGTGATAATCCTCTTTCAGTACTTTAGACAGGACATGTAACCACTCTCTTTCAGTAGTTTAGAAAGGATAAGGAAGTGACAGTCCTCTTTCAGTACTTTAGACAGGACATGTAACTTCTCTCTTTCAGTAGTTTAGAAAGGATAAGGAAGTGATAATTCTCTTTCAGTACTTTAGACAGGACATGTAGCGACTCTCTTTCAGTAGTTTAGAAAGGATAAGGAAGTGACAGTCCTCTTTCAGTACTTTAGACAGGACATGTAACTTCTCTCTTTTAGTAGTTTAGACAGGATAAGGAAGTGACAATCCTCCTTTGCCTATAGTTTAGACAAGACAATTAAAATAACATCCCAATAAAATAATAACAACAACAGCTGGAAATAATTATGTCAGAGGATTTCAAACTTAAACAACAACAACAACACTACCACCACCACTACCAACAACAACAACAACAACAACAACAACACTACCACCACCACCACCACCAGCAACAACAACAACAACAACAACAACAACAACAACAACAACAACAACAACAACAACAACAACAACAACAACAACAACAACAACAATACATACATACACACTAAAACTAAACACACTAAAACACACATTAATACATACATACATACACACTAAAACACACATACATACATACATACATAGTTGGGGGGTTGGGGGGTGAGGATGGGTGTGGTCGCTATTCTTCTTCTACGTAATCATAAATACTCCCTCCTACTCCTCCTCCTACTTCTCCTTCTCTTCCTACTCCTCCTCCTCTTCCTACTCCTCCTTCTCTTCCTACTCCTCCTCCTCCTCCTCTTCCTACTCTTCCTCCTCCTCCTTCTCCTCCTCCTCCTCCTACTCCTCCTTCTCTTCCTACTCCTCCTCCTCGTGTTACTCTTCTTCTTCCTTCTTCTTATGATACTCTCAATTTTTCTCCTCCTTAACTACTACTACTACTACTACTACTACTACTACTACTACTACTATTACTACTACTACTACTATTACTACTACTACTACTATTACCACTACCACCACCACTACTACCACCACCACTACTACTAAAACAATCACCACCACCACTATTACCACCCCCACTACCACTACTACTACTACCACCACCACTACTACTACTACTACTACTACTACTACTACTACTACTACTCCCATCAATCCACGTACTTTTTACCTTCAACTCTCAGTATTTTTCTTCATTATTTTTATTTTTACATTGTTTTTATATTCAGGGTCATCTTCACTCTATACTATCCTTCCTCACTGACCTTGATCCTCCCTCTATCCCTCCCTCCCTCCTCCCTCCCTCCTCCCTCTATCCCTCTATCCCTCCTTCCGTCTATCACTCCCTCCATCCCTCTATCCCTCCCTACATCCTTCTAACCCTCCCTAAATCCCTCCTTCCCTCCCTCTATCCTTCCCTCCCTACATCCTTCTATCCCTCCCTCCATCCCTCTATCTCTCCCTCCATCCCTCCCTCCCTCCCTGCATCCAAGGTGGAGGTGGAGGAGGTAGTGGTGGAGGTAGTGGATGGATGTTAGGGTCAATGTTCCACCAGGACGTACATACGTTAGCTAGTGGTATAGTGGTAGTGGTAGTGGTAGTAGTGGTAGTAGTGGTAATGTTGGTAGTTAGCCCGAAGTCACAATTACTACCTACTTCAACCACTATTACCATCTCTACCACATAATAATATGATAATAATAATAATAATAATAATAATAATAATAATAATAATAATAATAATAATAATAATAATAATAATAATAATAATAATAATAATAATAATAATAATAATAATAATAATAATAATAATAATAATAATAATAATAATAATAATAATAATAATAATAATAATAATAATAATAATAATAATAATAATAATAATAATAATAATAATAATAATAATAATAATAATAATAATAATAATAATAATAATAATAATAATAATAATAATAATAATAATAATAAAAAGAGGTGGAGGATATCACTCGTACCCAAAAACATGTAACCTTGACGACGACTGTGTATGTGTGTGTGTGTGTGTGTGTGTGTGTGTGTGTGTGTGTGTGTGTGTGTGTGTGTGTGTGTGTGTGTGTGTGTGCTGTCATTTGAGTGTATAATTTTTGTTTATTATTGAGCAAGTTATTTTTGTACTCATACGAAACACCAGTTCACTTTTTTTTTTTTTTCATTCCAGCAAATATACATAATTTCGTTTTTTTCGATATATTATCAACTTTCTGATATACTAACCACCCATTGTGATAATTATATACTCATACTAACTTCACATATACCAACTTCTGTTATATACTAGCTTTACATAATAAACCAACTTCTGATATATGTACTAGCTTTACATATAACAATTTCTGAAATATATATGAAATACGAGTGCACTCTTGTTGAATATATTGCACTAACTGTTGCTAACTGTTGCTAGCCTACACCCACAACCACCCACACCTGTCTGACCACAACCCTATTATGGCCAACTGCCGCCCCTCTCCATCCTCCACACCCATCCTCCACTCACACGCCCATCATCCTCTCCCACACCCATCACCATCCTCTCCCACACCCACCATCCTCTCTCTCCCACACCCATCCTCCACTCCCACGCCCATCCTCCACTCACACACCCACCATCCTCTCCCACGCCCATCCTCCTCTCTCTCCCACACCCATCCTCTTCTCTCTCCCACACCCATCTTCCACTCACACGCCCATCCTCCACTCACACACCCACCATCCTCTCTCTCCCACACCCACCATCCTCTCTCTCCGACACCATCCTCTCTCTCCGACACCATCCTCCTCTCTCCCACACCCATCCTCCTCTCTCTCACACGCTCTTCACCCTCTCCCACGCACATTATCGTCTCCTCGTGTCCGGTTACATTGACCTCACTCAACCTGCTACCTGGATTTTATTTTAAAGAAGGGGGTCGTTTAGAGGGGAATTGGAGGTTTCTGATTCCTCCACAGTGTGCCAACAAACAACACGTATAACTTATGGAGAATGTTTCGTGACATTGTTTGGAGTCTGGGGTAGAAGGAGCTACAGTTGTTGAAATTATACCACAAACGAAGTAGAAAAAAAGTGAGGGACAGTTGGTGAATTAAGAAGAAGGCCCGTAATTAAAAAAAAAAATTGAGGGCCCTTACTGGAGCTCTATGAACCCTCCAAATAATCCAGGCTACAGAACCCTTCAGTGTTTCTAATAAGGAATCTGTTGCCTGGAGTAGTTGGGAGAATTCATGGAGCTCCAGTAAGGGCCCTCAACATTTTTAAACTACGGGTGTAAGTGACTGGCTATAAGGTCGAGATAGTAAGAGTTGAGAGTGAAGGGCCATCTCATTTTTTTTTTCAATATAACAATACCAACAACACATCCACCAACAATAACAATAACAGAAATACGTGGGCTTTAAACGTGGGGGGGTCTTTCTTAATAAATACCAGTGTGTGGGTTTGGATGGAGTACTGGGCCCTTCCTTCTCAAAAAACAAACAAAAAAAACACCACCAACAACAATAACAATAACAGAGAGATGACTGACTTTACACGTGTGGGGGCCTTTCTTAATAATTACCAGTGTGGGGCCCTTCCTTCTCTATACAAAACAACACCACCAACAACAATAACAATAACAACAACACAGGGATGACTAACCTTACACGTGCTGGGCCTTTCATATAATACATTCCAGTGTTGGGTTAGAATTGGTTGGCTAGCGGTCACGGCCAAGGACTTTTAATGTCTAATGTTGACGTTTGGTTTAGCAACTCACTCTCACACTCACTACCAGCCGCCGTGTGTAAATGTAGACACACACACACACACAGTCATAATACAAACATTCTTATCACATCATAGCGAGTACCGTACTAACACAAACACACACACACACACACACACACACACACACACACACACACACACACACACACACACACACACACACACACATACACACAGACATAATAAATGCAATCTTATCACATCATAGCGAGTACCTCAAAGCAAAATCTATTGCACACACACACACACACCACAACATCACCTCTCTTTCTCTCTCTCTTTCACACACACAAACCACACACCACAACATCACCTCTCTCTCTTTCACACACACACACACACCACAACAATATCATCACCTCACACACACACACACATACACAAACACAACAGAGCGACTCACCCTGTCCCTCCCCATTTCGTAACCTTGAAGCAACTGAGAATCTTGTTGCGTCCTTCACACTCTTATACCGGAGTCCCTCAATCCTACACCCCCCCTCTCTGCCCCCCACCTATCTCCCCTTCTATCCCCCCCCCCTGCAGACTCCCCACCTTCTCCCCTTCTATCCCCCCCCCCCTGCACCTTCTCCTCTTCTATCCTTCTATTCCCCCCTCACACCCTCCTCTTCTATCCTTCCATCCCCCTACTTACCCTCCTCTTCTATCCTTCTATTCTCCACCTATCTTCCCCATCCATCCTTCTACCCCCTCTCTGTCTCCCCCACCATCCTTCCATCCCTCTCTGTCTCCCCCACCATCCTTCCATCCATCTCTTTCTCCCTCATCATCCTTCCATCCATCCTCCATCTACTCACTCTACCTCCACGCTGAGAAAATCAATCCTACACTCCAACTAACCATCCTTTATCCTTCCCCCATCCTTCTTTCTCGCCTCTCTCAACCCTCATAATTATATAATCATAACGTTAATATATTTTTCCTATTTATTCATATTTATCACGTTATCATAATTTATCACGTTATCATATTTATCACGTTATCATATTTTTTTATTATATTTATTCATTATTTATTGATGGACTTACGCTAGACAACACCAGACTTGGAAAAAAAAGTAAATCGTATCGAATTTTTATTATACAGGACCTTGAAATGTACAGTTAGAGAAGCATAGAACCGGTACTGACACACACACACACACACACACGCACACACACACACACACACACACACACACACACACACACACACATAACAAGAACATCAAAACCTTCACCTCAGAGCAAGTACACACACACACACACACACACACGCAAACTATATACACTATTTTTTTATTATTATTAATA